>QRFJ01005113.1:0-77279 GCA_006176705.1 Cocos nucifera | reverse complement strand
AGCAAACAATGTGTGGATGGATTTAAGCATGGCTACTGGCGAAAAGATATCCTGATAGTCAATGCCTTCGTGCTGACTATACCCTTTTGCTACGAGCCTAGCTTTGAATATCTCTACATTTCCATCGGCACCTATTTTTCTCTTGTAGATCCATTTATATCCAATAGGTACTATACCTTCAGATGAATCTACTAAGGTCTAGACTTGGTTTGAGCACATTGAGTCAATCTCTGACTTCATTGTCTCTAACCATTTCTTGGGGTTGATATCTAATTTCGCCTCATCATAGATCTTGGGATCATTACTATGAACCCCATTTTCTATGAAGAATATTTTCTCTACATCCTCTGAAATAGTACCTAAGTACCTTTCAGAAGGATAGAAAATCCTAGTTGATTTTCAAGATGGAGGAGATAGTGTTTGGACGCTCAAACTGATCAGGTTCCATAGGTTCCTTAGCTCATTGCTATTCAAAAACCTTCTCCTCGAGCTTGATTTATCTTCCGATGCCACCATCTTGAATAAACTATTTTTTAAGAAAAATGGCATGTCGACTCATAATCATATTATGGTCTTCTAGAAGATAGAAATAATATCCTAACGACTCTTTAGGATATCCAATGAACCAAGATCTAAAAGACCTAAACTCTAACTTATCCACCTACTGTCTCTTAACATGAGCTGGATAACGTCAAATTCTAATGTAACTCTGACTTGATTTCTTACCATGGCATATCTCTTGCGGTGTGATAGGAACCATTTTTGAGAAAATTCTATTCAGTAAATATATTATGGTCATTGGACTATGTCCCCAAAGAAATTTGAGAAGGTCCATGAAGCTAATCATTGATCGGACCATATCCAACAGGGTTTGATTTCTCTATTCTGAAATCCTATTGAGTTGAAGTATTCCAGGTGGAGTCCATTATGAGACTATGCCATTTTCTTTGAGATAGTCCAGAAATTTTTGACTAAGGTATTAACCTCCTCAATCTGATTGAAGAACCTTAATGGGCTTTCTTATTTATTTTTCTACTTCGAGTCTGAATTTTTTAAACTTTTCAAAGGCTTCAAACTTATGTCGCATCAAATACACATACCCATATCGAGATAAATCATCGATAAAGATGATGAAGTAGATATAATTGCCTCTGCCCGGCACATCAAATGGATCGCACACATCTGTGTGTACCAGGATAAGTAGGTCTATGGCCCTTTCCTCATGTCCTATAAAAGGAAGCTTGGTCATTTTGCCATGAAGGCATAATTTATAAATTGGATATGACTTAGAAGTCAATGGACTTAATGGTCTAGATTTCTCTAATTTGTTAATCCTATCTTTCGCTATACGACCTAGCCTAAGGTGCCAAAGATACCAATCATTTAGACTATCCCTAGGTCACTTTGATCCTATGTTATTCATGTTTTGCTCGATATTAAAAATAGAAACATCAATATGTAACTGATAAAGACTATTTATAAGGAAATCACTTATAATTTTATTTCTTTCAAAAAGAATGTTACAATGGTCCTTAAGAAAACTAATTACATAGCCTTTCTGTGCTAAACATGAAATAGAAATTAAATTCCTACTTATTGAAGGCACATAAAAATAGTTCCTAAGTACTAAATCTAATCCTAACGGTAGTCGAAGAGGGTAGGTTCCCACGGCCACAGCAGTAACTCCTGCTTCATTTTCGATGCGTAGGATCATCTCACCATCCCTCAGCCTCTTGCTTTCCTCAAGATCCTACATCAAAGTGCACAAATGAGCACTAGAACCAGAGTCAAGCATCCAACTGGATGTAGAAGAAATCGTTAGATTAGATTCAATTATGAGCATACCTCCAGAAGGATCTGCCTCCTTCTTATTCTTCAAGCTGGCTAGGAATAGAGGTAGTTCCGCTTCCAGTGGCCATCAGTATTGTAATGAAAATATTTTTCTTTATCCACAACATTCTTCTTTAGCTCTGCCTTCTTCTTCTTTTCACTTTCTATCTTCTGCTTCTTCATAAACTTCTTCTTCATAGACTTCTTCTTTCCAAAAGACTTTCTTTTAAAGAAAGCCCACTTCACAGCAAGCACTAAGTCTTTTAAACCTTTCAAAGAGAGCTCAGCAATAACTAGCATGTTCATCAATTTGGCTAGAGTACATTGAAGCTTATGCATATGGAAGTTCATAATGAATTATCCATATGCATCAATCAAGGACTGCAAGATCACATTAATTTATAAGTTCATGTCTAGCTTGACACCGAGCTTCTCAAGCTTTTCTAAATCCTTGATCATCATCAAATAATGATCTTAGACTGACTGCCCATCATGCATTTGATTCTTGAAAAGTCTTCTAATGACTTGATACTTGGCTAGCGACTCTCCTCACCAAACAACTCTTATAGGTGAGCCAATATTTGACGAACAGTCTTGATGTCCTCATATTGATGCTGAAGCTTATCAGACATCGAGCCCAACATGTAGTACCTAGCTTTATTATCTTCATCCATTCACTTTTCGAAAGATGCTCTCTATTCAATGGATGGATGGATCGGTAAGGTGGGGGGTTCTTGGTCCAATATATGAGTCAGCTTTTCAAAATCCAAAATAATTTTATAGTTCTAGAGTCAATCCTTGTAATTGGATCCAGTCAATCTATGGGTATCCAAGATACGGGCTAGTGGGTTGGACGCAGATATTTTTCTATAGAAAATCAAGATTTTTAGTTAGATTTTATAATTATACTTAAATAATTTAGTTAAAAATTTTATTTTTAGATAAATTAGGCTTCCACTATTTTTTCGAATCTCTACACTTTCTTGGTAGAGATGCAAAAATATTCATGATCAATTTATTTCTAGTGGATGGTGTGGTCCTGCTGACTGACTTACCACCTCACCTAATAGTTATTGGTGATGGGTCAATCGATGAGTGGACAACTTTTGTGTAATGATTTTTTAATCATGGTGCACCCAAACCTGATCTCTAATTTATGAAGCTCATTATGCTCAAAATATTGATCTACTCCTTAGTTAAGGCAGACCTACCATTCGCATAGATTAGATGCTTGATTGGGTCCCTCACCGTATCCAAAATATTGAGCCCAATCCATCCTCCAATCCATAGCATCCAATGCCAAATAGACATGATTGCATCTTTCCGATGCAACTGAACCACTGTAATCAATCAAGAATAATCAATCCTGAGAATGGCCCACATATCTACAATGGTGGAAGATCTATGATTTAATATTTTCTTAGGAAGATTTGATTTAGGTCATTTTAAACTTGACTTGACATAGTCATAACAATTATGACTAACCTAGTGGCATGGGTTGGCTCGAATTGTTAGCCAACTCTAATCAGAATTGGATCGATACAAATGGCTAGGTAAGTATGACCGATGGAAGGGATATGCCATTAACTCAATAAGAATGCATTTAGGTTGAGTATCTCCTAATTAAAAATCAGTCAATCGTATCTGCCAGACTTATCATAGACACCAAATTATCGAATCAGAATAAATTAGGCTAGCCTACAATCTAGGCTCGAACCATGGAGCTAAATTAGGTTTTGACTTGATCAACCACATGTGAATGTGAGTCAATCTTGATCCAGACTTAATCTTATTAGGCTGATTAATTTTAAGTACTCTTGATTCTACCTAACCAACTCTTGATTCGGTTTGATCAACCACTAGACCTAATTGAGCTTTCCAAGCCCGAACCCAAATTTATGAAGGTGTCTTAGGTCTTAAAATTCATAATTTTAGATCTAATTAGTTTTATAATCTTAATTTTTAATTAAGTTTGGATTCGTAAATAGAAACATGCAAAAAATTCTAGGATTTTAGGATCTATGATTTTGCAGAAAAGTAAGGTTTTGATTTCTGATTAAGGATAAATGCACAGTACCCCTACATGCCATAAGAGCACTCCATCAAATGGGAAGAGAGGATATTTAAATCCTTCTTACACTTATGACTAGATGGCTAAGGAGAATGCCTTAATCAGAAATAGCAACTATGCTACAAAACAATAAATCTACAACATATATCTCATAAAAAGTCATAGATCTAAATATGCATGTTCTGTATACATCTTATGTATCAATTATTAAATCCTAAATGCATGCTTTTAGATCTGATATATCATATATAATATCTAAAAAATAAATTTTAAATTGATCATATCAAAATAAAATCTATTCTAGATAAATCATAGAACTATTCTACAACTAGTCTAGGCATGCATCATTAATATCTCATATAAAAATTTAAAATTTTTATTTTTATTTTTAGATCTAATTATAATATTTATAACATCAGAAAATAGAAATAATAAAATCTACAAAAAATTATTTTAATCATATCAAAAGAAAAAATTAGACTAGACTACACAAAGAATAATTCTACACCTAGTCTAGACTTGTATCTCATACAACATTGATATGAATCTAAAATATTTTAAATTTTTTGATTTTATATCTAATTATGTCTAATGTGATATTTTAAATATTTAATATTAGATCATAAATTATAATAAAAATTAGATCTAAAATAAATCTGAAGAACTACAAACACAGCTCTGATGCTAGTTGAAGGAAAAACTACTTTTTCCTGCCATAGGATCATTCAGATCTGATTGGATTTGATGGAATATTTTAATCTTTTTTATAAAAAAATTTAATTAGATCTGAGATATCTCAGATCTGATCTTAAAGATCTAATGTTAAAGTAAAAATAAAAATTAAATTAGATTTAATTTTATACCTTATTTGGGTAATCTGATTATCCTACCGATGATCTAGATATTCTCGAGGTTCTATATCTTAGCCATGCAAAGGCCTAACCTCTACCAATATCTACTCAGGCTGGATCTGAAGATCTTCTCCTTTTGAATCATGACTCTAAAGATTAGATCCAGATCTGATCTAAAGAACCTTCAAAAAAGTTGTCGAAGGCAGCACAATCATTTTTGGAGCGAGGGCTATCTTCTTCCTTATGTATGTGCCAAGTCTCCTTGATTTCCCTTGCTCGATCCACCCAACACCTTGGGCATGAAAAGGGGAGAGAGAGGATTAGAGGGAGGCATGAAAGAGAGGATGGTAGCCTTGCAGCATGGTGGATGGGCAAAAGAATAAAACCCTAGGCGCGGATCGGGTTTAAATAGACCCAGCTACGCCATGCAGTGCCATACAAGTCCAACTAATCATATTTTTCGAATTAATCAAATCTAAATCTGATTGGTGGAATGATGTCATCTGATTCAATTAGATGAAAGACCACATTAATCCCTTAAAAGTGGCACCAAGAATGGATAGGTCCAAGCACTTTGGCGCCTAAGACTTTGAAGCCATCATGCAATCTGGAATCCCATCTATATGGGACTCCTCTTCTCATCATGTACGCACACCAACTATGGGTGTGCACACACTTTTGTGCATGAAAATCAAAGGGGCATGTACCCCAAGGAGATGTCCAAAGGGGGCAAATGCCCCTACCTCTTTCTTTCCTGCATTGAGACATCTCATGTCTCGAAAGTGATAGGAAATGGCAGCTAGTGATAGGATTTAGCAGGTATTATCTTATTTCCATCTAATGGATTAAGACAGTCCTTTTTTGATCTGGACAAGCTCTACTCAGTCAAAGACAAACCCATACAGGGTTCCTTAGTGAGCCCAAACCAATTTAGCTCATTCGAGATGAACCAGAATGATTATAGAAAAGAATGTTAGGCTCAATCATATGCTAGCACGATTTTTTTGAACTTAATTGGATCTGATTTAAATCAATCGAACTAGATTAGCTCAATTGATAACATCCAAACCTAAACTCTTATTTGTGTGATCCAGTTAGGTTCAGTTCTGTATGGCAATGAGATATGTCATGATCTCCATCATCGACATCATCAAAACACCTTTCGATGGATCAAAACTTTTCTGATTCACACAATTAGAATGATCGATCATTAAGATCAATCTAATTGCTCCTAAAATCTGCTAGTGATATCTAGTAGTATATGGTGGTAATCCATCAAAATTGAAAGCAAATCTCTCAGTGCTGCTACCTGTATGATTGGATTTTTCTATCTTGAGCCCCGATAGGATTAGGGTTAAGGTGAACTCATCAAATCCAACATCCGTCATATGAATTAAT
Organism: Cocos nucifera; assembly: GCA_006176705.1. Lineage (NCBI taxonomy): Eukaryota > Viridiplantae > Streptophyta > Magnoliopsida > Arecales > Arecaceae > Cocos > Cocos nucifera. The sequence continues at coordinate 71,129 of QRFJ01005113.1, read as the reverse complement.
CATTTGATTCGAGTCCAATGTGAAATCCTAATAGAAACTTTTTCTATCATCTTCATACTACCATGGCTATGGGCTTATGGATTCAATCTCATGGTCATCATAGGGCTACTCATCTACCGAGGTAGATAGATCCCTTATTGGTGCAATCTAATTCCTACGATGAACATGCTATAGCCAACATACACCCCAGGATTTTGAATGGCTAGGAGATTGAGTTGTGGTTAGTCAAACTATAACACCTTCAAGATGAGAAGGTAGACTCCCTTATGACTGCTTGAGGTGGTCATACTTAGTGCCCCCATTCTCTAATGAGTACCTATACTTTCGCTCCGATGTCTTCACACCATAGACTCAAGATTCATCTATCCTAAGAAAATGATCGTATACCAACCTTCCAAATCAATCACCATCCTCATGATGATCCTATGATCAGAAGCAGTTTATGAGTTAATTATGAAAATTCATGTCTTAAATTTTCAACTCTTGAAAATATGAATTATCATTACCATTAACCTAAAAAATGTATCAGATACTTTAAATACATACTGTGATAGAAAATAATCTTTTTATTAATCTATAGTCAAAATTATAAAATTATCCCCAGAAGTGTATTACAAGTGTTAGCTAATCTGATTTCTTAGGCATACATCTAACACCTTAGACACCAATCGATCAATAAGCATTGATCAGGTTAACTAATTAACTCAGACTCGAACCACGAAGCCAAATTAAGTCTTTTGATTTGATCGACAACATGTGGTTGCTGGTCGATCTGACCAAACTTATAACTATTTGGGTTGGACATGAGAGATTAGACTTAAACCTAACAAACTATTGATTTGGTTTGATCAACCGCTCAAACTAGACCTAATTGAGCTACCCAACCCATTAACTCATATTCTACATAGTAAATTTCAGATCTTAAATTCTAAATTTTAGATCTTTAATTTCACATCTTAATTCTCAATTAAGTATATTATGATCATGGGTTTAGTTTAGATGTTGAAACAATTTTAGATCTAAACCTCACTAGGTTTACATTTCAAACAAGATGACATTTAGCATTGTTTTAGATCTAAATTAAAATCACATATCATATATGAAAAATCAGATCTAAAACTAATTATGTATCATATGCATGCAAAATTCAGATCTAAAGAAAGATCAAATATGACTGAAAACTATTTTCAAAATCTATTTATCAAAAATTAGATCTAGGTTTTCAAATCAATGATCTAAAATATCTATGCATATCATACATGATTCAATAATTTTAGATCTGAATAAAACTAAAATAAATCATTTAAATCAAAAACTAACTTTTAGATCTAAGATTAAAATCAGATTAAATATGTCTCTTATGACCAAATGACCATAGCGATCAATCCAATCTAAATACTACGCATAAGGAATACAAATCTATGCATCTTATACATGACTCAATAATCTCAAATCTGAATAAAACTAAAATAAATCATTTAAATCAAAAATTAACTTTTAGATCTAAGATTAAAATTAGATTAAATATGTCTAATTGAAACGTGGCTCTGATACCACTGTTAGAAAGCAGGGAAAGGCAGATTACATACATGTATTTCAAAATTATTTTGAAATCATAGTGGAATAAAATAGATTAAATATTTTTATCATGCATTAAATTAGATCTAAAATTTTCTCTAACATGGATCTAAAAAATATGAAATCTAAAATTAATTTATGAGATCAGATCTCATACCTTATCATAGGTGGAAGAACTCTACAATCGATGATCAAAAACTTGACAGGTTCCTAGAGCCGCGCAAATGCCCGGCCTCTATAGGTATCCACATGAGATTTGATCTGATCCGATGCTTGTCTATCTTCCCAAGATGCTAGCTCCCTTGTAGAAAAGATCTTTGATAATTGATTAGATCCTTCTTCAGATCTGAAAGACGATCTTCAGTCAAAGAAGCAATGGAGATAGAAGAAAGGCAACAGCAGCATAGCTTTCTTCCTCAGAGTCCCACACCTTGTACCAATAGAGTTTTTCCTTCAGACTTGAAAGGAAGGATGCCAAGAAGTCCCTCTCTCACTCTAGTGGTTGGCCAATTTTTTTCTAATCTCAAAAACCCCATAAAGGCATCCCAAAAATAGATCTTTTTAAGGTGGTGCCTGATAGAGTCCTAATAGAATCAAACTCTATCTAAAATTCAAAATAAATTTTAGATTTAAATCAAAACTTATCTATATCCAAATAAGAGGATAAGTGGTTGACCAAGAGGTGGAAAAATATGAAAAACCTCACACAAATCTGAAATTTGCATGAGGAGAGAAGGGGCATGGATAATGGGTGGCGCATGGAAGAGTCCTTCACAAAATGGACTCTAGGGTTTTGGATTGAGCCTCAAACCAAAAATAATTTGGTTTAGACCCAAACACCTGATCTAATTAGATCTCTAATCAGATTAAATTCTAATCTAATTAAGATTTAATTGAACCCAAATTTTGATCAAATTAGAAATTGATTCCATTGCAATTGAGTTATCTCATAACTCAATCAAACCATATCCAATTCAAGTCAAACTGAATCCAATTCAATTAGACTTGATCTAAAACTTGTTGCTCAATCAAATTAAGCCTAATTAGTAATCAAATTACTAATTTATCCTTCTTGAGTTAATTATCAACCGTATTGATAATTATATCCTTAAGGATTCATAATTGTCGATCAATCATTGGATCAGATAGAAATCTCTTTTATATGCGATCCTGTAGGTTCTATTCTATCTGATTGTGAGATATATTATGATCTCCATCATAATATCATCAAAACTTTTTTTAATGGATTAGAATAATTTCACACTATCCATTGAGAAACATCGATCATCAAGACGATGCTCATGGGTCCCACAATCTACCAATGACACCTAGCAGTATGTAGTGGCAATCCAGTAGAATAGAAGTATGAACCTTTAGATATAATTATCACATGATTTAGTTCTTCTATTATAAGTCTCAACTTGATGGAGGTCATGGATAACTCGTCAAACTCCATCGTCAGTCGTATGCAAGATTGGCTCGACTTGAGTTCTCTTATGAATCTCGTGAAAACTCTTTTACTCTTGCTTTAGCCAAAGACTTATTGAACTCAGTCTCGTGAATCATATAGGACTATATCTTTTCTACTAAAATCGACAGATTTTATTTAAGTGCATTCTACTCTTAATAGTGAACCTAAATCCATCATAGCCAACATACAAAGCAAGAACCCGAATGGCTAGGGACCAAGTAGATGTATAGTCAAATTATAGTAGCCTCACTACAAATAGCAAATGCACCACAAGTCAAAGGACTAGTCATACCACTATAGCATCGAGAATACCACTAATGAGTAAGTAGACATCTAAATGATTTCTCATAATGGTCACACTCAATGCAAGTTGTTCTCTAATAACTACCTGCATTATCATCCTAGTGTCACCACACTACAAACTCTAAACTCATCTGTCGGTGAAGGAGGTGATCATGCACCGATCTAACTGGATCAATCACTATCCTCTATGATAATCCTCCAATCAGAAGCATTTAGAAATTAACGACTAATAGTGTATGTTCAAATTCTCAATACTTTGAGAATATGCAAAATCATCTTTGTTAATTTTTAAAACAAATCATGGACACATAAACATGATTGAAAATAAGAATGCTCTTTATAAATAATAAAAGTTTTATAAGTTTAAATACAAGCCCTGAAAAATAAATATGTTAGCCAACAATTGGCTTTCTAGGGCACACATCTAATAGATATATCCCTATATCTCACCTGTATACCATACCAGTATCTGCACACTCCTTAATTAAGAGGACAATCAACTTATATGGCACACAATGACCTACACTTGATAAACATTATCGTCCTGTTTAACAATGTATCATTTGATCATGAACAATTTTAAGGACTAATCGATAAATCCTCTCTTTATTAAATCTAAATAGTCCTAAGAACATCATAACATCAGAGTTTATTAGAAGATGTAGATTTATTATGAAAAATATCAAAATAAATATTTTGTTCATTAATAAATTATTTATATTTATAAAATAGCACAACCATTAATAGGTAGATGATTGACTTTGGGACACATTTTCCAACACTTTGGGCAAACCAAAACCTAGTGAAGAATTATATATATACCTGGCAGTCTCACCTATTGCTATAAGCGCCATTCTAATCCATGAAGAAAATAAGGCTCAGCAACCAATTTATTAGATCAATCAGGTCTTGATGGATGCAGAGACAAGGTACATAGGGCTGGAGAAGCTGGTCTACACTCTATTAATTGCGGCTAGGAAGCTCCACCCCAACTTTCAGGCTCACATCATAATTTTGTTGACAGACCAGCCACTAAAGATAGTTTTGCATCAATTCGATACATCCAATCAAGTCATAAAATGGACGATCGAGTTAACCAAGTTTGACATCAAATTTTGACCTCGGCCCTCAATTAAGGCACAAGCATTATCAAACTTTATGGTGGAATGTAGAGAAAGGGATGAAGAGGAAGTTTGAATCTAGCTCGTAATGCTTCTTCATAGAGCCTAAGCTGATTTTGGGGTGGAGTGTAAATTCGACCACTTGACACCAGCAACTCAAGCTCAAATTTAGAGGGAATCCCAAACTAGGCTCAGATTAGACTTAAATCATCAAAATCTAGGAAAGACCTAAAGATACAAGGGATGAAGGATGGGTTGGCCTCATGCCCGATATCTGATTCTACCTAATTCTTCTCGAAGAAGAGGCAGATTCCAAAGACCAATCCCTAGCCAAACTCTCAGAATCAACCATCATGAACGTACAGAAAGATCAGAAAGGTGAAATAAAAGAGAATAAAAGGGGACAAAATAAAAAAGAAAGAAATAGAAGAAGAACGATACATGGAAGAAGTTAGAAGACCAACCTATGGATGTGTAGGCAACAAAAAATAGAAGACTGATTGAAATTAGAGGAGAAACTGAAGGGAAATCCTGATTTCCCGGTCCAGGTTCGTTCAGATCTGATTAGATCAAGAGATATATTTCAAAAATTTTCTCTTGATCTCAATCAGATCTTGATATGTTTTAGATCTGATTTTTATTATTTTAATAAATAAAATAAAATAAGATAAATTAAATCAAATTTAATTTACCTGATTTGGGTAATCCTATTACCCTGTAGATGATCCTGATTGCAGCGGAAGGTTCTGGATCTTAGCCACGCAAGCGCCTGGCCTCTACCGGTATCCACTCGGATTGGATCTGGAGATCCTCTTCTTCTCTATCACACCTCCAAAAATCAGATCTGGATCTGATCTGGAGGATCTTCAAAACTCTTTTGAAGATCTGCAGTCATCCTTTTGCAGCAGCGCAGCCTTCTTGCTTTTGATCGCCTTTCCTTGATCTGAATCGCACCAACCAAAGTCCAAAACACCTTTTGGACGTGGAGAGCAAGGGGAGAAGAGACTATGGCGTGGAGAAGGAGGGGAGAGGCAGCCTTGGGGCGTGTCTAATAGCATTCACTCTTACTTGGAATTAGGGTTGGGCGCAGGGTCTTATTTATAGACCTCTTGTGATCCAACTCCTCTTCCTCTCAACCAATCACAACCCTTTGTGAAATCAGATCTAAATCTGATTGGTTGGAATAGAGACCCCTGGATTCCTCCTTAGAGGGTGCCTAAGACCAGTCAAACTGGATTCTTAGTAGAACTCTAATTGGAATCCAAAAGGGAGGTGGAGTCCTTGTCCAACAAGGACTCCTAGGCGCCTCCTACTTGGGCTCACGCCACCCTTGGCGTGCGCCCTTCTCCTTGCCAGGTTCTGGCAGGGGGACAGGCCCCCACCAGCTCTCCAATAGGTGCATGACATGTGGTCAAAAGTCAAAGGGTGAATGGTCAACGTTTGACCAGTCAAAGGTAGACTTTTGACCAAAGTCAAAGAACAAGAAATGGCAGGTGACCAAAAATGGCAGGTAATGTCTTACAAATAAGACAACCTATTCTGACTTGGACAACCTCCAGTCAGACCATATGAAGGCCTCTGATTGAGCACAAACTCCTTTGGCTCAGTCAGGACAACTTATTTATGATAGTAAAAGAAGAACGTTAGGTTCAATCGAGTGCTAGCACGATTTCCTTGAACCTAATTGAATCTCATTCAGATCAATTGAACTAGATCAGTTCAATTGATGATCACCAGATTCAAACCCTTGTTTGTGTGACCCAGTTAGGTTCAGTTCTGTATGGTAATGGGATATGTCATGATCTCTATCATAGACATCATCGAAACTCCTTTCGATGGATCAGAACTCTTCTGATTCGAACAGCTAGAATGATCGATCATCTAAATCATTCTAACTTGCTCCCAAAATCCACCAGTGACACCTAGCAGTATATGGTGGCAACCCATCAGAGCTGAATGTAAACCTCTTGGTGCAGCTACCTGTGTGATTAAGTTCTTCTATCTTGAGCCCCGATCAGATTAGGGTTAAGGTGAACTCGTCAAACCCTAGTCTCTGTCATATGATGTAATCATTCGATTCGAGTCCAATGTGAAAATCTAAATAGAAACTCTTTCTATTATTTTACTCTGCCATGGCCATGGGCTTCAAGGACTTGATTCTCATGATTATCATAGGGCTGCTCCTCTACCACCGAGGTAGATAGATCCCATCTTGATGCAATCCAGTTCCTACAATGAACATGTCATAGCCAACATACACCTCAGGGTTCCATATGGCTAGGAGACCGAGTAATGGTGTAGTCAAACTATAACACCCTCAAGGTGAACTGCCGATGCATCTCAGGTCAAAGAACCAGACACACTACTGCAGCATCGAGTCAGTCATTGACGAGAAGGTAGACTTCCTAATGACTACTCGAGGTGGTCACGCTCAGTGCCCTCGTTCTCTAACGAGTACCTGTACTCTCACTCCGGTGTCTCCACACCGTAGACTCAAGACTCATCTACTAAAGAGAAGCGATCATACACCAACCTTCCGGATCAATCACCATCCTCATGATGATCCTATGGTCAGGAGCTGTTTATGAGTTAATAATGATTATTCATGTCTTAAATTTTCAACTCTTGAAAATATGAATTATCATTACCATTAACTCAAAGGATGTATCACAGACACTAAATACACATGTGTGATAGAAAATAACCCATTTTATTAATTATAGTCAAAATTACAATTTTGCCCCTAGAAGTGTATTACAAGTGTCAGCCAATTCTGGCTTTTAGGGCACATATATCCAACAATCTCCCACTTGTCCTAAAGCCAATTGGCTACAAGTCTAAGTCCCATCTTCTCAAGGTGGGCTTCGATCTTCTGCTGGCCTAACGGCTTTGTAAGTGGGTCTGCCACATTATCTGCGGAGTTGACTCTCTTGACCTCAACGTAACCTTTCTCAAGGTAATCGCGGATGAGATGATATCGCCGATCAATGTGCTTGGACTTCTGGTGAGACCTCGGCTCCTTAGCAAGGGCTATGGCGCCATTGTTGTCGTAGTAAAGAGGAATGGCATCTGATGGCATTACTCCAATTTTTGCAGCAAACTTCTTGTACCAGAACGCTTTCTTTGCAGTCTCTGATGCAGCTATATATTCTGCTTCCATGGTGGAATCTGCTATCACAGTTTGCTTGGAACTCTTCCAGCTGATAGCTCCACCATTGCACACAAATAGACTTCCAGATGTCGACTTTCGATCATCTATATCAGACATGAAGTCCGAGTCTGTGTATCCTTGAACTTGGAGTTCTCCGTTACCAAAGACCAACATCATATCCTTAGTTCTTCTCAAGTACTTAAGGATACATTTCACAGAAGTCCAGTGTTCTTCACCTGGATTTGACTGATATCTGCTTGTGACACTCACAGCATGGGCTATATCAGGTCGTGTACATAGCATGGCATACATGAGGCTCCCTATTGCAGAAGCATAAGGGATCTTGCTCATGCGTTCTATTTCCTCAGGTGTGCTGGGGCACATCTTCTTGGAAAGATGAATACCATGTCTGAAGGGTATTAATCCCCTCTTAGAGTTTTCCATACTAAACCTCTTTAGTACTTCCTCTATGTACATCTTCTGTGAAAGTCCTAGCATCCTATTCGGTCTATCCCTATAGACCTTAATTCCTAGAATAAAGGATGCTTCACCAAGGTCTTTCATGGAGAATTCCTTAGACAACCACATCTTGACTGATGTCAACATGGGAATATCATTCCCAATAAGAAGGATGTCATCCACGTACAATACGAGGAAGACAACAGCGCTCCCACTGACCCTTTTGAAAACACATGGTTCCTCTTCATTTTTGATGAAACCAAACTTTTTGATCACATCATTGAAACGAGTGTTCCAGCTCCGAGATGCTTGCTTAAGTCCATATATGGACCTTTGTAGCTTGCAAACCTTATGGTCAGTATCACTGGATGTGAAACCTAGCGGCTGTTCCATATAGATATCTTCCTCAAGATATCCATTTAGGAATGCCGTTTTCACATCCATTTGCCATATTTCATAATCGAAATAGGCTGCAACAGCAAGCAATGTGCGGATGGATTTTAGCATAGCTACCGGGGAAAAGGTATCCTGATAGTCAATGCCTTCACGTTGACTATAACCTTTTGCCACCAGTCTAGCCTTGAATGTCTCCACATTCCCATCTGCACCAATCTTTCTCTTGAAGATCCATTTACACCCAATAGGTACTATACCTTCTGGTGGATTACCAAGGTCCAGACTTGGTTTGAGTGCATCGAGTCGATCTCTGACTTCATTGCCTCAAGCCATTTCTCGGAGTCGATATCTGATATCGCCTCGTTGTAGGTTTTGGGATCATCACCATGAGCACCATTACCTATGAGGAACATTTCCTCTATGTCCTCTGAAATAATACCTAAGTATCTTTCAGGGGGACGGGAAACTCTTTCCGATCTACGAGGTGGAGGAGGTAGTGTTCTTATTGGCTCAACCTGATTTGGTTCCACTTGGTCCTTAGCTCGTTCTGCTTGTGAGACTTTCTCATCAAGCTTAATCTGCTTTCCAATGCCACTATCTTGAATAAACTATTTTTCAAGAAATATGGCATGTCGACTCACAATCATATTGTGGTCTTCTAGAATGTAGAAATAGTATCCTAATGACTCTTTAGGATACCTATGAATCAAGCTCTAAAGGACCTAAACTCTAACTTGTCCGCTTGTTGTCTTTTGACATAAGCCGGACAACCCCAAATTCTGAGATGACTCAGACTTGGTTTCTTACCGTGCCATATCTCATACGGTGTGGTAGGAACGGTTTTAGAGGAACCCTATTCAGTAAATAGATTGAAGTTAATAATGAATGTCCCCAAAGAAAATCTGGGAGGTCTGTGAAGCTCATCATGGATCGAACCATATCCAATAGAGTCCGATTTCTCCGTTCTGAAATCCCGTTGAGTTGAGGTGTTCCTGGTGGAGTCCATTGAGAGACTATGCCATTTTCCTTAAGACAGTCTAGGAATTCTCGGCTAAGGTATTCACCTCCTCGATCTGATCGAAGAACCTTAATGGGTTTTCCTAGTTTGTTTTTCTACTTCATGTCTGAATTCTTTGAACTTTTCAAAGGCTTCAGACTTGATGTCTCATAAGATACACATACCCATACCTAGACAGATCATCGGTAAAGGTAATGAAGTAGACAAAATTGCCTCTAGCCGCACATCGAATGGGCCGCACACATCAGTATGTACTAGGGCAAGGAGATCTGTGGCCCTCTCCCCATGTCCAACAAAAGGGAGTTTAGTCATTTTGCCTTGAAGACAAGATTCACAAGTTGGATATGACTCAAAAGTCAATGGACTCAATAGCCCATTTTTCTCCAATTTGTTAATCCTATCTTCTGCTATATGACCCAATCTCAGGTGCCATAGATATCTATCGTTTGGACTATCCCTAGGTCGTTTGGCATTCACGTTTTGCTCGATAGTTAAAACAGGTACATCAATATGCAACTGATAAAGACCATTAACAAGAAAACCATTTGCAATTTTATTTCTTTCATAAAGAATGTTACAATTGTCCTTAAAGAAGGTGATCACATAACCTTCTTGTGCTAAGCATGAAAATAGAAATCAAATTTCTGCTAGCTGCAGGCACATAATAACAGTCTTTTAAAACTAAGTCTAAACCAGATGGTAATCGCAGAGGGTATGTTCCCACGGCTACTGCAGCAACTCTTGCTCCATTACCGACGCGTAGAATCATGTCTCCATCCCTCAGCCTCCTGCTATCCTCAAGACCCTGCATAGAAGTGCACAGATGAGCACTAGAACCAGAGTCAAGCACCCAACTGGATGCAGAAGAAACCGTAAGGTTAGACTCAATAACGAGCATACCTCCAGAAGGACCTTCCTTCTTGTTCTTCAGGGTGGCCAGGTAAGTAGGGCAGTTCCGCTTCCAATGGCCGTCGCTGTTGCAATGGAAACACTTTCCTTTGCCATCGACCTTCTTCTTCGGTCTGCCTTCTTCTTCTTTGATCCTTCTACCTTTTGCTTTTTCACAGACTTCTTTTTCTTTCCATAAGACTTTCTTTTGGAAGAAGTCCGTTCCATAGCAAGAACTGAGCCTTTAGAACCTTTCATAGAAAGCTCAGCGGTAACCAGCATATTCATCAACTCGGCCAAGGAAATTCTGAAGTTTATGCATGTGGTAATTCATGATGAATTGCCCATATGCATCAGTCAAGGATTGCAGAATAATATCGTTCTGCAAGTCCAAGTCCAACTTCACATCGAGCTTCTCAAGCTCTTCCATGTCCTTGATCATTGTCAGATAGTGATCTTGGACTGACTGCCCATCACGCATCTTAGCCTTAAAAAGTTGTTTCGTGACTTGATATTTGGCTGCGCGACTCTGTTCACCAAACATCTCCTGCAGGTGAGCCAACATTTGGCGAGCAGTCTCGATATCTTCATGTTGGCGCTGGAGCTCATCAGACATCGAGCCCAATATGTAGTATCTGGCCTTATTGTCTTCGTCAATCCATTTTTCCAGAGACGCTCTCTGTTCAGTGGATGGACGAGCTGGTAAAGTGGGAGGGTCCTGGTCCAAAACATGTGTTAACTTCTCTGAACCCAAAACAATTTTGTAGTTCCTGAGCCAATCTTTATAATTGGGTCCAGTCAGTCTATGTGTGTCTAGGATATGTGCCAGTGGGTTGGACGCAGACATTTTCCTGTAGAGAGTCAAAGATTCTAGTTAGATACTGTAATTTTGACTTGACCAATTCGTTTAGGATTTTATTTTTAAACAAATTAGCTCCCACTATTTTCTTCGGATCCCTACACTCCCTCTGTAGAGATGCGAAAATCTCCGCGATTGATGATTTCTAGTGGGTGGTGCGGTCTCACCAACTGACTCATCACCTCACCTAACAGTTATTGGTGATGGGTTAGCCAATGAGTGAACAACTCTTGTTCAATGATTCTCTAATCATGGTGCACCCAAACTTGGTCTCTAATTCATGAATCTCACCGTATCCGGAATATTGATCCACTCCTTAGTTAAGTCAGACCCACCATTTGCATAGACTGGGTTCCTAATTGGGTCTCTCACCGTATCCGGAATATTGAGCCCAACTCATCCTCCAGCCCATAGCATCCAATGCCTAATAGACATGGTTGCGTCTTCCCGGTGCAACTGAGCCACTGTATCCAGCCGAGAACAATCAACCCCGGGAAGGGCCCGCACGTCTACAATGGTGGAAGACCTCGGACTTAATCTTTTCTTAGGGAGAATTGATTCAGGTCTCATTAAACTAGACTTGGCTTAGTCATAACAATTATGACTAACCTAGTGGCATGGGTCAGCTCGGATTATTGACCACCTCAGATCAGAACTGTGTCAACAGATATGGCCAGGTAAGTGAGACCGGTGGAAGGAATATGCCGTTAACTCGCACAAGAACGCATTCAGGTCGAGTAGCTTCCAATTAAAAACCAGTCGGTCGTCTGTGCCAAACTTACCTTAGACACCAAATTGTTGAGTCAGAACCAATTGGGTTAGCCTACAATCCAGACTCTAACCTCTGAGCCTAATTAGGTCTTGCTTGATCGTGACTCGATCTTGACCCAGACTTAATCCTATTAGGCTGGTCAATTTAAGCATTGTTGATCCCATCTAACCAACTCTTGATTCGTTTTGATCAACCGCTTAGACCTAATTGAGCTACCCAAGTCCGAACCCAGTATTATGAATATGTCTTAGATCTGAAATTCTCAATTTTAGACCTAATTAATATTCCATAAACTTAATTCTTAATTAAGTAGGGTTCATAAACAAAATATGCACAATAAATCCTAGGGTTTCAGGATCTAGGGTTTTGCAGAAAGTAAGTTTTGGGTTTCTGATTAAGGACGAACACGCAGCACCCCTACACGTCATAAGAACACCCCATCGAATGGGAAGAGAGGGCCTTCAAACCCTTCTTCGTTCTTATGACCGGACGGCCAAGAGGAACGCCTTAATCAGGAACATGTAAATCTACAAAACAGTTATAGATCTATATCATATATCTCATATACAAATTTAGATCTAATCAAGGCATATTTTGCATACATCTCATGTATCAAATCATGCATGTTTTCAGATCTAAATTATCACATAATAATCTGAAAAATTAGATTTAAATTGATCTAATCAAAATAAATTCTAATCTAGACAATTATGTAGAACTATTCTACAACTAGTCTAGTCATGCATCTATCATATCTCATATGATATTTAAAATTAAATAATTTTTTATTTACTATTTATCAGATGTTATTATAACACTTATAATATCAGAAAACAGTAAATAAGAAGATCTAAAATATGATTTAATCAGATTAAATCAAAGACATGCAAAACTATTCTATAGAACTATTCTATTCTAGAACTAGTCATGCATATCTTCATGTTCTTAGATCCAAATTATTTAATTTTAATTTTTCTGATTTCAGATCTGATCATATCTTATGTGAAATCTGAAATCACTTTATTTTCTAATTAAAATAAAATTAAAATCAGATCTAAACAATTTTAGAACCTGGCTCTGATACCAGTTGAAGGGAAATCCTGATTTCCCGGTCCAGGTTCGTTCAGATCTGATTAGATCAAGAGATATATTTCAAAAATTTTCTCTTGATCTCAATCAGATCTTGATATGTTTTAGATCTAATTCTTATTATTTTAATAAATAAAATAAAATAAGATAAATTAAATCAAATTTAATTTACCTGATTTGGGTAATCCTATTACCCTGTAGATGATCCTGATTGCAGCGGAAGGTTCTGGATCTTAGCCACGCAAGCGCCTGGCCTCTACCGGTATCCACTCGGGTTGGATCTGGAGATCCTCTTCTTCTCTATCACACCTCCAAAAATTAGATCTGGATCTGATCTGGAGGATCTTCAAAACTCTTTTGAAGATCTGCAGTCGTCCTTTTGCAGCAGCGCAGCCTTCTTGCTTTTGATCGCCTTTCCTTGATCTGAATCGCACCAACCAAAGTCCAAAACACCTTTTGGACGTGGAGAGCAAGGGGAGAAGAGACTATGGCATGGAGAAGGAGGGGAGAGGCAGCCTTGGGGCGTGTCTAATAGCATTCACTCTTACTTGGAATTAGGGTTGGGCGCAGGGTCTTATTTATAGACCTCTTGTGATCCAACTCCTCTTCCTCTCAACCAATCACAACCCTTTGTGAAATCAGATCTAAATCTGATTGGTTGGAATAGAGACCCCTGGATTCCTCCTTAGAGGGCGCCTAAGACCAGTCAAACTAGATTCTTAGTAGAACTCTGATTGGAATCCAAAAGGGAGGTGGAGTCCTTGTCCAACAAGGACTCCTAGGCGCCTCCTACTTGGGCTCACGCCACCCTTGGCGTGCGCCCTTCTCCTTGCCAGGTTCTGGCAGAAATGACCTATTGGAGAAGACGAAGGCAACCCAGATGGTAACCAGGGGAAATCTCTTGACGGCGGTCGGATAATGTATAAAAAGATGATGAAGATCCGAAAAAGATGGTCGGTGGGAGCTCTTCCAAACCAGGAGAAAGAAGAAGAGAAAACATAGAAGGCCTAGAGAGAATATGCAAAGGCGGTACTTATAAGCACAAGATAATGATTCGATTGAATGTCAAATCACCAGCAACCATTAAATTCCTACCACCTGGTGCCTCCTAATTAGCCTAAAATGGTTGATAGCCATCCCATTTCAAAAGTCATGCTAGAAATGTCGCCCGCTGCCCTTCGAATTTGGAACTCTTCTCACGACCACTTTTGGTGTGCCTTTTCACTTTCTCCATAACCTGTGGTCATGTTGTGTCAACTAAGAAGACATTATTGTTGGTCTTCGGCACTCTCGGTTCAACATACTCCATTCGAACTGACTTTGGCTCAAATTTGGGAGTAGGAGGAAAGTGTTGGGGGTAAAATTATCCTTACTGAAGATCCCAAACTTTTGATATAAATCTTGCACGAAAGCTTTGCAATGATCTCTGAAATATTCATTGCCGACCTATCGTTAGCATTTGATCTATCATTGGTCTCCAACATTCTGAATAGTTGTCACCATCCCCAGATTGCCGCTTGCTAATAGTTAGTAATTAGTTTCAATTGGTCCATCATCGGATTTGGTCAACCAGATCGTTAGCTCCCAATTTTTTGAAAGCCAACCGCCGCCCCTTGGATCATTGCTTCTTGAAATCAAACTCGACCAATCCTCGGATAACATTTCCCCTCTCGAACTATAGACACCCTGCCAGCCCGATGTTTGGAGATCGCCAACACCTTCGGATGGCCACTAACGTCTCCTCAATCATGAACATTCTCAAATGGTCTTTGACACTCCCTCGATGTACGACCCATCCTCGGTAAGTCGCCCATCTCTAGAAATAAATGGATTGATCCCTTGTTTCTTTCCAATCAACTACTGACCCCTCTTCGGATTACTTTTGATCTATCCTCGGTTGACTGCCGATCACTCCTCGGATATCAATTCCTACGGTCTTAATTAATTAGAAACTTTCAAAACAAGCAATAGCTTTCAACAACTAGCTATGATTCGGATAAGGTGACCATAATGGCTTAAGCCCACGAATGTTGACCATGAACATCAAACATTGCACCCAATCCAGTCGGGACTGCTCGTAGATTGTGCCCCATGAATGGCTTCAATCCCTATCTATAAATAGGGGTCTCAACGAGATCCTCAGGCACGATAATTCTATCCTCTTACGTGCTTTATTTCTATAAAATAGAATTTTAACTTGAGCATCGGAGGGTTCCCACTAGAGCTACCTTTGGTCAAGACTTTTTTGTAGGTCTCACCAACAAGACATTCAATCCACCTACTCCAGCCATTTTTGCAGGTCAAAATTTTGCAGCAACACTCCTAACTAAGAGAAAGTATTAATTTTTTCTTCTATTTCTTTTTCTCTTCTATTCTTCACTCCCAACATAAGGTTGAGTGGGGACCTCATTTCTAAAAATGCAGTCAAGCATGGCCTAATTCCAATAGAAACATTGCACGAAGTTTATTCACACGGTCAAACATCTCGAGGAGAGGATCCAAGCTTCTCGTGAATCTAGGGCTGATAATAGAGCTGTCAATTTGGATTGGGCTCATCGGGTTGGCTCGCCTTGCCATGTAAATAAGGTGGGTTGGATTCATGTTTTAGCAATCCATTTGAAAGTGGGTTAAATATCCCGTCCTATTTGGGTTGCAAGTTCATAGCAGGTCGGGATGGGCTGGCCCATCTTTTTTTTTTTTACCCTCTGCCCTTCCTTTTTTTTTTTGTTTAACCTCCCTCCTCTCTCCCTGCCCTGGCCATAGTGCCCAATGCCCGCAAATCCCCTCCCCCCACCTCATCCCCACCTCCCCACTCCAACCCCCAACCCTCGACCACTCCCACCCCCCCTCAGACGCCCCCACTTCTTGGTGCCCAACCCCCCCACCATTCCTGGCCCGCTGCCCCCATCCCCAACCCCACCCCTTCCCACTCACTCCTCCATCCGTAAAACCTCCTGGCCTCCCCGCTCGACCCCAGTCGATCCCCCGTGAACCCCTCCTGCTAGCTACATTCCCTCTCGATGCCACCGCGCCCCCATCCCCCACACCCCATCCCCTGCCACCCCCCCACTCAGCCCGTTCCCTGCCCCTCCCGACCTCCCACTCGGTCCCTTTCCCGCTCCCCCTCATCTCTTGCTCTTCGGCCTCTCCTCCATCTCCTACCCCTCCCAACTCCCCGCTCGGTGCCCCCCCCCCCCCACTCGCCCCTTCATCCCAGCCCTCCCGACCTCCCTGCTCAGTCCCCATCCTTAAAATCCAACATTTTGTCAATTACAGAATTTTTTTTTTTTTGAATTTTTGATGGGTTGGCTCATTTAACCCACAACCCATGGTGGGGCAGGTCGGGTTTGGATTTTTTCAACATGCTAGTTAAATAGGCTAGCCCGCCCCACCCCATTTAAAGATGGGTCAGGGTGGGTCGGGGCGGGCTGGCCCTTCTTGATAGCTCTAGCTGATAGAGTAATTCTTTCTACATCACTTGCGGTGTAATAAAACTGATGTGGAGTATACCAAATTATTCCATTCCAACATGTAGCCCTCGCTTTCGAATGTACATTTAATGCACCACAGTGCTTGAAATTTTGAATAATGAAAATACTTCTTTCAAAAATTATGACATCCATTCATAAAAATTATGATACCCCTTCATAAAAATTATGACACCCTACAGAAAAAATAGCATTTTATTCAGGGCATCATAATTTTTATGAATGGATATCATAATTTTTATAAAGGAGTATCATAATTTTTAGAAAGGGCATATTCATTATTTTTTGCCTTCATGCCGTATTATGACACCTGTTGTAGCAAGGCTTCAGATTTTTGAAGAGGATTCATGCTGGAGAGTTGATCTATAGTTGGATCAACATGGATCACAAACCAACCTATAAGAAAAGTTCTAAGATTCGATGGGGTATCCTCCAGTTTAAGATCCTCCAATGCTTAAGTTAGCTGAGACCTTGAGAATAGATGGTGGAAATGAAAGTTCAAGAAGGCAGTAAGAGAGGGTTTGAGTAAAGAGTGGTTCGATCTTCCTTCAATGGGAAAGTCGAGAGTGATTTTAGCAAAGTATCTACTTTATGAATCTTGTGCTTGAGCTTACCTTCTAGGAGGGTATCCTACTCCTCTATTTATAGAGGAGTTTGTTTAGGCCTTAAGAAAAATTTGTCAGGCCATTAGTTTGTTTTAATAGAATGGCCAGCTAGGTAGTAGCTAGAGGCCGTTTGCTCAAATGGCAATTAGCTGTAATGTAGTTAAAAGATAGCTATTAGCCTAGCTAGATGATAGCTGTAGCAAGGTTGAAGAATTCTGATTTCTTCCCAATGTTGAGTTGAATACCACATTGGCAAATTGGCTTTTTGGTGAGGTCAGCCATTTGATGATATTAGCCTTCTAATGATCTCAGCCTCCTTCTTGATGAGTCAATTTTTTTGATGATCTTTTGTGTTAGGATTAGTGGTGCTCCCAAGTCTTGGGAGGTCACTGGAGGAGTCAGAGTGTTGGCTCCGAGAGACTAGGACAAGTATGGTCCTAAGGCTACGATCAGTTTGGTCCTAGGAGGGAGGTTCAGCCCTCCACGATCATGAGACCCTAATTTGGATCTCATGGGGGGGCTACTCAGAGTTTGGACCAGATTTGGGTCCATGGATTGAGTGCATTGATCGGACCATGGGTGTACATGCTGGTTAGGCTGAATGCATATCGGACTGGCGGTTAGGCCAGAAATTTTTATGGGGTTAGGGATTTGGTCCATATATAGGTGTGTATATATATATATACATGTATATTGTAAATCCTAGAGAATAGAGAGATCATTGTAGCTATTTTCTCCCACATCTCTTCCTCTCTAATTTCTTCACACGCCATGATGCCTTAGGGGTGTGCCTCAAGCACGAGGAAGGAGGCGACACCCCACTCTTCCTTCAGCCTCTAAACAACGTCAAGGGGGATCCTTGCACATCAACTCTTTGTATTGAGATTGGCCTACTGATGAGCTAGCCTCTGATGAGGTTGACTTTTGATGATCTTTTCTGATGAGATCGACCCTTTTGGTGATCGGTCTACCTAATGAGGTCGGCCTTGCTAGTGACCTCTGCTTAATTAGGTCGACTTTACAATTTTTCTGATGAGTGTATGCCTTTTTGGTGATCTCTTTTGATAAGGTTGGCTTTCTGATAACCTCTGCTGTAGGGTAAGCTTTCTAGTGATCTCTTCTGATGAGTGCGGCCTTTTGGTGATTTCTGCTCACGAGGTTAGGTCTGATTGACTCTGCTGATGAGATCGCTCTTCTGTTGTTGACCTCTACTGATGAGGTTTAATTTTTGAATGATCTTTTTTGATAGAGGGCTTTTCTAATTACTCTGGCTGCATATGAGGTTGAACTTTTTACTCTTCTCTTGATGGAGATCAGCTTTAATTGACCTCTATTGATGGAGGTCGCTTCTTTTGATTGATCTTTATGATTGAGGTCAGCCTTTGGTGAGCCTTTGATGAGGTCACCCTTTTCTGATGAGGTCAGCTTCTAGTGTGATCTTTTTAATGAAGGTGGCCTTCGTTAGTGATCTCATCTGATGAGGGTCAGCTTTTGATGCCTCTGCTGATGGCGGTCGGCTTCTGGTGACCTCTTTCTGATGAGGTTAGCTTTCTGGATGACCTCTGCAGTGATCGAGGTCGACTTTTTGATAACCTCTCTGATTGAGTCGTTGGCTTTCTGATAACTTTTCTGATGAGGTTGGCCTTTTGATGACCTCTTCTAATGAGGATGGGCGTTCTGTAGGTTTTGGGCTTTTTGATGAACCTCTTCTGATGAGGGTTCAACCTTCTGCTGACCTCTGCTGATGTAGACTATAGGAACTCTTCTGCGCCCACTACGACGAACATACAGACTAACGTAACCACTTGCATAGAGTTGGCTTTTGATGCCTTTTACTAATTGAGGGGTCAGCTTTTTTGGGTGATATCTATTCTAATGAGGTCAGCTTCCTAAATAATGCTCTTTTTGAGAAATGAGGTCAACTTATCTAATATCTCTATTATTGAGGTCAGTTTCTGATTCTCTCTAATTGAGATCGGTTTTCTAGCGATCTCTTCTAATAGGTCGGGCCTAATCTGGACCTCTAGCTGATGAGATCACCTTCTGATGACCCGTCTACTTGATGAGATCACCTTCTTGACCTCAACTAATGAGATCGACCTTCTAAATGACCTCTGCTGATAGGTCAGCTTTTTACTACTTTATGCTAGATGAGGTTAAGCACTGTCTGAAATGATCTCTTCTAATGAGATCGTCTTTCTGATGACCTCTGCCTTTGATGAGATTAGCTTTTAATGACCTCTAATTAATGAGGTCAGGCCTTTTTGATGACCTTTCTGATGAGCATCGATATTCTGGTGATCTCTGCTGATGGGGTCAGCCTTCTGATGATCTCTTCTAATGAGGTCGGACCTTTCTAATGACCTCTACTGATGAGGTTGGCCTTTTGGATTTCTTTTTGGCTTTTTGACCTTCTGGTGAGCTCTTTATGATGATCAGTCAAGCCTTTAAATTTTTTCTTATTCTCAAAAGAATTCCTATGGATCACGAGGATATTTAGCTGAGTAGGATAACCCCCACAATACGTGCCCCCTACTTCTAAGTCCGAAGAAGTTGCTTTTGAATGAAAGAAGTAGCCCAAGAAAAAGTTTTTGAGCCATGTATTTCTATCTCTTGGACAAATTTTCATAACTTTATCCGATGTAGCTTTGAGTATATCAAATTTTTTGATTGAATTTTAAGGATAATTTTGATCTAGAGATCAGTACTTTATAGAACTGCAAGATGAACTCGATCTAGAGATCGGTATTTTATTGAGCTACAAGATGAACTCGATTTGAAGATCGGTATTTTATTGAGCTGTAAGATGAAGTCATTTGGGAGATCGATATTTTATAGAGCTGCAAGATAAACTCAATCTGAAGATCGATATTTAAAAAAATCTAAAATAACCTCGATCCATAGATTGATATTTGATAGAGCATCAAGATAACCTCAATCTAGAGGTCGAAATTTGATAAAAATTTAAGTTAACCTTGATCCATAGATCGGTATTTAATAGAGCATCAAGATAACCTCGATCTGAAGATCAAAATTTGATAGAGCTTCAATATAACATCGATCCAGAGATCGATATTTTATAGAACTACGAGATAAATTCGATCCGAAGATCGATATTTGATAGAAATCTAAGATAATCTCGATCTATAGAATAATATTTGATAGAGCTTCAAGATAACCTCGATCTAGAGATCAATATTTGATAGAACTACGAGATAAACTCGATCTGAAGATCGATATTTGATAGAAATCCAAGATAACCTCGATCCGTAGATTGGTATTTGATAGAGCTTCAAGATAATCTTGATCCGTAGATCAGTATTTGATAGAGCTTCAAGATAACCTTGATCCAAAGATCGACATTTTTTATTGATAAGAAGATCTTATTTTCATTTATGCCCTTTGGGGCTTTATCAATTGGAAGATCAGATTTTTAATGATAGGAAGATATTATCTCTGTTTGTGCCCTTTGGGGCTCTACCAATTCGGAGATCAGATTTTTAATGATAGAAAGATCTTATCTCCATTTGTGTCCTTCAGGGCTCTATCGATTTGAAGATTGAATTTTTAATAAGAGGGAGATTTAGAATTAATAATCCTATATAGGACTTAGATAATTATATTTATAATAAACTATTGTAGTCAAGAGGTTAGATGGTTTGGAAGGTTGGTTTAACTCTGATCCCATGTATATGAGGTATTGTCCGTTTAGCTCACGACCATCTTTGGGCTTCAGTGGGCCTTAGGCTTCAATGAACCTTGCTCATTTGGAGCTTCACAATTTTATCCTTTATAGGGAGAGAGAAAGTTTCAATTCATATAAGCCATACTTTTTCTTAACTCACAACTGATGTGGGACTAAAGATGTCATCCCCCCATAACATGAACATTATCCGACCTCGATTGGGTCAATCATGAAGCCAATGCAGCTTAATATAATAAGTGAACATCAAAATATTAAAAATGATATGACATCAAGAATTAGATCGATTAATTAAAAATAAACCAATCTTAATAAGTTGAATGTAATAGAGGTTTAAGAAATACCTCTGTCTGATGTCGTCGTGGGTAGATTGGATCTACCATATATTAGATGAGTTTCTATTGAAAAATGTATCCTAAAGCCAATCGTCAACCTGTTAACGATTGAGCTACATTGTATCTATAATTGATTCATTAATAAATAAAATATTTTTTTTACATTTTTCATCATAAAGAATTCATCTTCTAATGAACTTTATTATTATGATGAAGTCCTTAGGACTATTTAGCTTTGATAAAGAGAGGATTTATCGATTAGTCCTTAAATCTGTTCACGATCAAATGATAGGCTGTTAATTAAGATGATAGAGTCTATCAAGCATAGATCGCTGTTTGCCATATGAATTGGTTGTCCTCTTAACCAAGGAGTATGGAGATACTGGAATGATATATAGGTGAGATGTATGGGTACATCATCATTGAACATGACCAACGCCAGAGCATTCTACTGTCGAGAATGTCTCTGATGGGATATAGGTATAAGTATCCCTTAGACTTGAGATCACCTCAATGACTTGCAAGCAACTCACTGTGCTTTGGTACCAGACTAACTAAATTTTTAATTCAGTAATGAAAGGCTTCTGGGCATAGTCAAGTACTTATGAAGTCAGAGTATGATCAAGATGGAATTGACCACTCCAAGAGTTGGAGAAGAATGTATAACTATATTTCAATATAACAAAACCTTGGCCAAGATAATCCATCAGATGGATTTGATATTTTGAAATACAATGTAGACAACCAAATCAGAGTTAACAGTTGAACTCTGAGATGTTCTATGAGCATATTGGTTAAGGGGATGAATTATATGAAAACTATATCCACATGAATTCTAAGGATGTTGTTCTACACATTCGACCTATCCGACCATCGGGTATCATTGCTAGATGGTTACTTCGATTAATATAGAAATCTATTTCTATGCTACCGACTTAGGTTTGGACCTATGAGATCACATACATTAGAACTCATGATCTGATCGGATTGTTGATCAATGATTGAGAATTGTTCTAGGGTTAAACAATCAATACAATTGACATTTAACCTAGTGCAAGCATTGCAGGAGGATTGATTAGCAATTTAATTGCTAATTAGCTTAATTTGATTAAACCAAAAAGCTAACATTAAGTTTAATTAAATATAATTTAATTAGATTTGGTTTGGACTTGATTGGATCAAGTTCAATTGGCTTATTTGATAAGCCAAGTGCAGGAAAAAACTAGTCTTAGTTCAATTAGGACTTGGGTCAACCTAATTTTTTAATTTGATTAAAAAATTAAATTAAAATTAAATCTAATTTAATATAATTTAATTAAATTTTTAATTAGATTAG
The DNA here is from genome assembly GCA_006176705.1 of Cocos nucifera. Taxonomy (NCBI): domain Eukaryota; kingdom Viridiplantae; phylum Streptophyta; class Magnoliopsida; order Arecales; family Arecaceae; genus Cocos; species Cocos nucifera. The sequence goes on along the minus strand of QRFJ01005113.1, from coordinate 48,557 downwards.
AATCTAATTTAATTTAGTTGACTTGTATTTGATTTAATTTGGTTTGAGAAACCATGTTTGACCAAGTCATAGATGGAATCCTAGTGAGACTAGGATTCCACCTTGTGCCACCTTAGCCCTCCATGCCCTCCATGCCTATTTTTTAGAAACTTTTCATGAAAATTCTCTATCCCCTTATCTTCACGCATGCCTCCTCTCTCCCTCTCTTTCTCATATGGTAATTTGGTGGTTGACCAAGTCAAAAGGAGAAGTTTGTTTTTGATCTAGGATTCTATGAGATAGAATCCTTATAAACCAAATCACCTCCTTCTATGTGTGCCACCCCTTTCATATTTTTTTTCTCCCTTATTCTATGTGAGAAAGAAGAAATTTTGTGCATGTATTCTTGCTGGATTCACCCAAAAAAAAAATCAGAGGAGGGGCGTCCAAGAGTTGGGCGCCCTAACCTCTTGCCAAACTAGTCCTTCCTTGTCTAGTTTTTGATCTAGACAAGGACTCTTCTTTTCTATAAATTTAGGATGAATTTTGATCTGATTTTTTTGTAAAATATAGACCATTAAGAGAGCTTTAAGATGTAAAAAAATCAGGAAGAGAGAACCTCTATGCATGGGGATTCCACAGACACCAAACTACGTGTCTAGATGAGAGAAAAGAGAAGAAGAAAAGGGTCTTCTTCCAGGGCTGTTTTGATTTTCTCTTCGCCTCCTCCTTTTGAGATTTCATTGAGAGAGTCTTAGATTTGAAATCTCTCTTCTTTATTCTGATATTTTGGATAGTTCAAGTCTCAAAGAAGGAAGCATCAAATCGACCGTCAAAGAGAGATCAGCACAATACTAGCATACTGTGCTGATTTTCTGCATCAGAATTTCAGATCGTATTCGTGGGCTTGTGTGGATGACTCCTAGAGGTCGGATGCATGTGTAGCTTATGAGTTCATCCTCAAGCCTAGATCAGCAAGTTAGAATATCTAACTTGCTCAGGTATCAGATCTAATCTGTTATTCTATAGCTATATTAGATGTAGTATTGTAGCATGTTGATGAGATCAACATGTTAATCTTTTCTTTGTATTTTTAATTTTTGATTTAATATCATACTTTGATCATGTAATAAATCTTAGATCTAAGATATTTTTATACTTATTTAAATAAATATTTAATTTATTTAAATCTTTCACTGCATGATCTTGAAAAGTTTTAAGATCTACCCATGAAACCCTAGATCTAGTTCCTTCAATTGGTATGAGAGCCAAGATTCTTTTTACATAATTTTCTTGAGCATGTTTAGTTTATTTATTAGATTAGATCTAATTTATAATCTAATTATTAAATCTAAAATTAAAAATTTAGATCTTACGAACTGCTATAAGGTTGTCCTGCTGTAAGGTTTATCACTTATAGTGAAAAGATTATCCTAGTTCATGATGATTTATTCCTAATCATAAATTTATTAGATTTAATCTAATTTTATTTATAATTTAATAGATTTAAAATAGTTTTAGATCTAAAAATTAAATTTTTAGATTTCATGGACTACTGTAAGGTTGTCCTATTGTAAGGTTTACCACTTACAGTGAAAAGGTTGTCCTAGTACATGCTGATCTAAAATATTGATCATAAAATTTTAGATTAGATCTAAAAAATTTTATGATCTGATTAAAAATATTTTAATATAATTTTTATCATCATAAATATGTTAGATTTAATCTAAGTTGATTTATGATTGATTAGTGTTGAAACTGTTTCAATTACATGAACCTATTTAGATTAGATCTAAAGTAGATTCATGTTTATGTTACTTGCATTTTGATTATGATTCAAACATGCAACTTGGTTAATAGAATCATGTTGTAAAAATATTTTACAAACATGAAAATTATTTTTGAAAAGCCGAATCCCAACCCTCAGCCCAAAACTTAATTAAGAATTAAGAAGTTGTTTGATTAGGATCTAGGATTGTAAATTGAAGATCCTAAGATACGAATCATAACATATTAGGTTAAATGGGTTAGTGGGGATTAGGTCCATTAATTGGATTAGACCTAGTATAGATTAAAAAAGGACTTAATTAGAGAATTGACTAAATCTAATCAATTATTATCTTTGATTAGATCAATGATTCTTTAGATCAATTGCAATAGTTGTAGTTGGTCAAGTCCATGTCTTTAATGAGATCCAAGATGGACTTGATTCTTGGCTATGAGATCTAGCACGAACTGTTAGGTTGATCTAATTAAAACTAATTAAACCAGTTGATGTCTAGGGTAAACCAGATCGATGGTCTTTAATTGGTAGCCCACTTACCTGATCATTTCTGATGGTATCTAAGGCAAGCTTTGGCTGACCCTCCCACTAATCAAACTTACCTGACTTCTTAGTGAAATTATATTTTGATCAGGTCACTTGACTATTCGAGCTAACCCATGTCAGCTAGGTAAATCGGTATGACTGATTTAGGTGCTTCTTGACTAGCCTATTAATGGTCTTCCTTAAGCTGACTTGGTGAAGTCAGTGGGAGAGTCATGATAAGCTGGTTCATCTAACATTCTTTCTTCTTTAAAAATTAAATCCTCTAAAATTATTAGGTCCTTAAAATGAATTAGTTATGGTGATAACTAGATCATAGCCTTCTATTAAGTGGATGATAATGGATCCATCAATTGGATAATTATTGGAGGCCCAAAGGTCTAGTGCTTATCGGCTGATGGTATTATCATTCATCATATGATTTCTTGACTACATCTTTCTAAATGGTGATTAGGTTAGCCAACCAAAGTTGGACCTAATCATTCATTAGTTAGATAGGCCAAGTATGGTCATGTTAATGGCTGGACCTAACCAAACCTTTTTAGTAGAGGCCAAAGCCTACTGATTATGGATTAGGGCAAAATTTAATTACTAAAAATTGTTTGGAGAAATAATTGATTATGAACCTATCCTTAGATGCACATGGGTTGGCCAACCAAAGTTGGGCTCATGTGCAGTCTATGTAGATTTTAGTATCCACTAAGAAATTAGGATAATTCCTCGAATTGGAGGTAGAGGCTATCAATTCGAACAAAATAGTGGAAAAACCTTATGATTAAAGTTTAAATCTTTAGGTTTAATGAATCAATTACTAATTAGATTATAGTTTTTCTTGATGTAGATATGGCCACTTTCCTATCGCTCCGATCATTGTTGAACAATGATAAGTTGGTGGGATCCAACTTTGATAGCTTATACCTAAAGTTGAAGATAGTCTTGGAGCATGAATGAATCCTATATGTGCTGATGGATCCTGCACTTGAGGAGCTAGCTGCCAATGCACGTGGTACAGTTAGAAATACTTATCAAAAGTAGTTTAGTGATCAGACCATGGTGCGCTGCATCATACTGGTTGCCATGAGTGATGAGTTCAATCACAGATTTGAGACAACTCAGCCAAAAGACATGCTTCAAGTATTGGAGGATTCTTTTGGCACACTCGATGATGTGGAGAGGCATAAGACTAGTTGTGTCATCTTCAATACTAGAATGCAGGATGGTGCCTCTATCACTGATCATGTATTGTACATGATCGAGCTGATAGAGAAATTGAGCAAGCTCGGTTTTCTCTTGCATAAATAGCTTGGGAAGGATGCAATACTGAACTCATTGCCCAACTCCTTTCTCCCATTTTTTACTTATTTCAGAATGACAAAGCCTGAAGTAGACTACCATGGGTTACTGGGGTTACTTCAAAACTTTGAGAAGGATCACCAACTCCACAAGGAGTCGCTGAACTTAGTAGGAGGTTCATCTTCTAGTTCTCGACCCTTTAGCAAAGGAAAGAAAAACAAGAAGAAGAAAGCTAAGAAGGTGCAAGTTTAGGCTAGGACATCTATACATGGCCAAACCTAAAAGATCAAGCTCGATAAGAGTCAAGCTGAATGCTTCTTTTGTAAGAAGCAGGGACATTAGAAAAGAAACTATCCTCAGTACATTGCCTTTCTGGATCTGAACAGATAGAGAAAGAAGCAAGCTATTGCTGGGCAAGATATTTATATGATAACTTCTTGTAATTTCTCTATTTATGATATTACTGACTGGGTATTAGATAACGATAGCCCTTACCATATTTGCAATTCATTGCAGGGGTTGCGGGTCAATAGGAGATTCGAGCAAGGTGAAAGGTTCTTGAATGTTGGAGATGGAAGATCAATTCCAGTTCTAGCTTTAGAAATTTTGAAACTTGTATTTGAGTCCCATATCATTGTTCTTAGCGATTGTCATTTCTATCCCAGTTTCTTTTTAAATATCATTTCTGTAGGCCTTCTGGTCAAAAATAATTATAAAATTCTAATAAAAAAATAAGTTTGTAATATCATTATGAATGGTGTTACTATTTTCTATGGATATTTGAACAATGGTGTGTATATGTTATCATAACCTACTAACATAGTCTATTCCACTGGCAAGCATCTAGATTAGATAGTGTCAGATATCTATTTATGGCACTGTAGGCTAGGTCATATAAATAAGAATAGGATAAACAGGTTGACTCAAGAGGAAATCCTCGAAGTCAGTGATTGTGAATCGCTTTCAACCTGTGAGTCCTATCTTCTTGGTAAAATGATCGAGTCACCTTTTACTAAAAAAGATGAGAGAGCCATTGAGCTCTTAGGTCTAGTACATACTAATGTATGTGGACCAATGAGCACAAGTGCTAGAGGTGGATATGTCTACTTCATCACTTTCCTAGATGATCTATCCATATATGGATATGTCTATCTGATGAAACATAAGTTGGATTCTTTTGAAATGTTCAAACGATTTCGAAGTGAAGTAGAAAAACAAACTAGAAAGAGTATTAAAACTCTTCGATCTGATCGAGGATATGTCTATCTAATGAAACATAAGTTGGATTCTTTTAAAATGTTCAAATGATTCCGAAGTGAAGTAGAAAAACAAACTAGAAAGAGTATTAAAACTCTTCGATCTGATCGAGGAGAGAAATACCTTTCTGATGAGTTTCTCACATATCTAGAAGAGAATGGGATTCTCTCCCAATGGACTCCTCCAGGAACACCATAGCATAATGGTATATTTGAAAGGAGGAATCAAAATCTATTAGACATGGACCAATCCATGATGGGTTTTGCCAGCTTGCCGATATCCTTCTGGGGATATGCACTCGAATCGGCTTGTTATCTGTTAAATAGGATTTCAAGTAAGTCTGTAGTTAAGACTCCATATGGATAGAACGTAAGCCAGCACTTTCACACCTTAGAATTTGGGGGTACCTGACTTATGTCAAACAGTTAATTACAGATAAACTTGGACCTAGGTCTGATAAGTACACATTTATAGGGTACCCAAAAAAGACCAAAGGATACTATTTCTACCATGCTAATGAACAAAAGGTGTTCGTCAGTCTTAAGGCAACCTTTTTGGAAAAGAAGTTCCTTAGTGAAGGAACTATTGACTCTAAGGTTGAACTTGATGAAGTCCAACAGATAAAAAAACCAACATCTATAGTTGAACCTGAGTCAAATTTGATTAGATCAAATCCAGTGCCCAATGTACCTGCATCATTAAGATGATCCGATAGAGTATCACATCATCCAGATAGATACTATGATTTCTTGATCCAAGATGATGATCCCATCGAACTCGATGAGAATGATGAGGATCCGATCACCTATAAGGATACTATGTAGAGACCTAATTCTGAGAAATGGCTTGAGACCATGAAATCCAAAATGAAGTCCATGAAGATCAACTATGTGTGGACATTGGTTGACCCATCTGAAGGGGTTAAACCCATTGGATGTAAATGGGTCTTCAAAAGAAAAAGAGGTGTAGATGAAAAGATGGAGACCTATAAAACCGTCTGGTTGTCAAGGGGTATCATCAACGTTATGGTATTAACTATGATGGGATGTTTTCTCCTATTGCAATGCTCAAATTCATTCAGATTATGCTTACGATTGCTGGCCATTTAGACTATGAGATCTGGTAGATGGATGTGAAGATAGCTTTCCTAAATGAAGAGTTGACTAAAGAGGTGTATATGATACAACCTGAGGGATCCACATCCACAGATAAGTCCAAGGTGTGCAGGCTTCAGAGATCCATTTATGGACTGAAATAGGCATCTTGGAGTTGGAACATGCATTTTGATAAAGTGATCAAAACGTATGGCTTCGTTAAGAATGGAGAAGAATCCTACATTTATAAATGGATAAATGGTCCAGTAGTGGTATTTCTTGTCTTGTATGTGGATGACATTCTCTTAATCGAAAATGACATCCCTGCATTGCAGGGAATAAAAGTCTGATTATCATCACAGTTCTCCATGAAGGATTTGGATGAAGCATCCTACATCCTAGGGATGAAGATCTATAGGAATAGATCTAAAAGGATGCTTGGGTTATTCCAGTCCACGTACATAGATACTGTGCTAAAAAGATTCAGTATGAAAAATTCCAAAAAGGGCTATCTCCTGATAGACCATGAAATTTCTCTCTCTAAGAAGGATTATCCAACAACTCCTGAAGAGAGAGAGCATATGAATATAGTCCCATATGCTTCAATAGTGGGATCTATCATATACGCCATGACATGTACAAGATCAGACGTGGCATACTTACTAGAAGTAGTGAGTAGATACCAGTCTGACTCCGGAGAAAATCACTAAAAAATGGTTAAAACCATCCTTAAGTATTTGAGAAATACTAAGGACCAATGGTTGGTTTATGGCAAGTCAGATCTAAAACTTGTGGGATTTATAGATTCTAGTTTTCAATCTGACCATGATGACAGTAGAAGCGTGTCGGGATATATTTTTACTCTAAATGATGGAGCTATTTGCTGAAAGAGTTCTAAGCAGCATACTATGACAGACTCTATTTGTGAAGCTGAGTACATCGCAGCATCAGATGCCATGAAAAAAGCTGTGTGGCTAAGAAAGTTTATCATCGAGCTCAGAGTAGCACCCTCCTTTGATGGTTCGGTCCTACTCTACTATGATAGTACTGGTGCCATTGCTCAAGTGAAAGAATCGAAGGCATACCAGCAAATAAAGCACATTCTACGCTGCTTTCACCTGGTCTGGGAGATCATGGATAGAGGTGACGTCGATCTTCATAAGATCGATGGAAAGGAGAACTTAGCTGACCCCTTCACTAAAGTCCTGGTGATAAAGGAGTTTGACAACCATAACTCAAAGATGGGTATTAGATACTATGCCAAGTGGCTTTAAGATAAGTGGGAGTTGTTGAAAAATATATCCCAAAGTCAATCATCAGCCTATTGACAGTTGAGCTATATTGTATCTGTAATTGATTCATTAATAAATAAAATATTTTTTGACATTTTTCATCACAAAGAATTCATCTTCTAATGAACTCCATTATTGTGATGAAGTTCTTAGGACTATTTAGCTTTGATAAAGAGAGGATTTATCAATTAGTCCTCAAAATCTGTTCACAATCAAATGATAGACTGTTAATTAGGACGATAGCATCTATCGAGCATAAGTCGCTGTATGCCATATGGATTAATTATCCTCTTGACCAAAGAGTATGAAGATACTGGTATGGCATATAGATGAGATGTATGGGTACATCATCATTGAACGTGATCAACTCCAGAGCATTCTATTGTCGAGAATGTCTTTGATGGGATATAAGTATAAGTGTCCCTTAGATCTAAGATCACCTCAGTGACTTGCAAGCAACTCACTATGCTTTGGTACCAGACTAATTGAATTTCTAATTCAATAATGGAAGGCTTCTAGACATAGTCAAGTACTTGCAAAGTTAGAGTATGATAAAGATGGAATTGACCAATCCAAGAGTTGGAGAAAAATGTATCACTATATTTTAATATAGCAAAATCTTGGACAGGATAATCCATCAGATGGATTTGATATTTTGAAAAATAACATGGACAACCTGATCAGAGTTGACAGTTGAATTTTGAGATGTCCTACAAGCATATTGGTCAAGGGGATGAATTATATGAAAACTATATCAGCATGGGTTCTAAGGATGTTGTTCTACACATTCGACCTATCCGACCGTCGGATATCATTGATAGAAGATTATTTTGATTGATATAGAAATCTATTTCTATGCTACTAATTTAGGTTCGGACCTATGAGGTCACACACATTAGAGCTCATGATCTGATCGGATGGTTGATCAATGATTGAGAATCATTCTAGGGTTAAATAATCAATATGATTGATGTTTAACCTAGTGCAAGCATTGTAGAAGGATCGATTAGCAATTTGATTGCTAATTGGCTTAATTTGATTAAGCCAAAGAGTTGAGATTAAGTCTAATTAAATATAATTTAATTAGATTTGGTTTATACTTGATTGGATTAAGTCCAATTAGCTTATTGGATAAGCCAAGTGCAAGAAAAAACTAGTCCAAGTTCAACTAGGACTTGGGTCAACCCAATTTTCTAATTTGATTAGAAAATTAAATCAAAATTAAATCTAATTTAATTAAATTCTTAATTGCATTAGAATCTAATTTAATTTGGTTGACTTGGTTTTATTTTAATTTGGTTTGAGAAATCATGTTTGACCAAGTCATAGATGGAATCCTAGTTTTTGGTTTGAGAAACCATGTTTGACCAAGTTATAGATAGAATCCTAATGAAACTAGGATTCCACCTTGCACCACCTTAGCCCTCCACGCCCCCAATGCCTATTATTTAGAAATTTTTCATGGAAATTCTCTATCCCCTGATCTTCACGCATGCCTCTTCTCTCCCTCTCTTTCTCATATGGTAATTTGGTGGTTGATCAAGTCAAAAGGAGAAGTTTGTTTTTGATCTAGGATTCAATGAGATAGAATCCTTATAAATCAAAACACCTCCTTCTATGTGTGCCACCCCTTTTCTATTTTTTCTTCCTTATTCCATGTGAGAAAGAAGGAATTTTGTGCATATATTCTTGCTGGATTCACCAAAAAAAAATCAAAGGAGGGGCGTCGAAGAGTTGGGCACCCCAACCTCTTGCCAAAACTAGTCCTTCCTTGTCTAGTTTTTGATCTAGACAAGGACTCTTCTTTTTCTATGAATTTAGGATGAATTTTGGTTTAATTTTTTTATAGAATACAGATCATTAAGAGAGCTTTGAGGTGTGCAAAAATTAGGGAAAGGGAACCTCTGGGCATGGGGATTCCATAGAAACCAAACTAGGTGTCTAGGTGAGAGAAAAGAGAAGAAGAAGAGGGTCTTCTTCTAGGACTATTTTGATTTTTTCTTCTCCTCCTCCCTTTGAGATTTTTTTGAGAGTCTCAGATCTGAAATCTCTCTTTTCTCTTCTGATATTTTGGAGAGTCCAAGTCTTAAAGAAGGAAGCATCAAATTGACCATCGAAGAGAGATCAGCATAGTACTAGCATGCTGTGCTGATTTTCTACATCAGGATCTCAGATCATGTTCGTGGGTTTGTTTGGACGACTCCTAGAGGTCGGACATGTGTGTGGCTCGTGACTTCATCCTCATGCCTGGATCAGCAAGTTAGAACATCTAACTTGCTCAGGTACTAGATCTAATCTGTTATTCTATAGCTACATTAGATGTAGTATTTTTGCATGTTGATGAGATCAACATGTTAATCTTTCCTTCGTGTTATATTGAAGTGGAGGTGGAACAGCCTCTAGCACATCTCCAGGGAGAAGACAGTGAAGGTATAGAGTTATTTTTGCTCTTTGATTCATCATTTTTTTTCATAAAATTTTTATATAAGGCTTCTTATTCACCATTTTCGTAAAATTTTTTGGGGCAAAGGCCCTTCCTCTAGCACCAATCTATTACAGCAAGACTTCAGATTATTGAAGAGGGTTCATGCTGGAGAGTTGATCTGTAGTTGGATCGACATGGATCACGAATCAACCTATAAGAATAATCCTAAGAACTGGTGTGGTATCCTCCGATTTAGGATCCTCTAATGCTTAAGTTAGCTAAGGCCTTAAGAATAAATAGTAGAAATGGAAGTTCAAGAAGGCAGTAAGAGAGGGATTGAGTAAAGAGTGGTTTGATCTTTCTTCAATAGAAAATTCGAGAGTGATTTCAGCAGAGTGTCCACTCTATGAATCTTGTGCTTGAGCTTACCTTCTGGGAGGGTACCCTGCCCCGCTATTTATAGAGAAGTTTGCTTAGGCCTTAAGAAAAGTTTGTTAGGCCGTTAGTTTGATTTAATAGAATGGCCAGCTGGGTAGCAGCTGGAGGCTGTTTGCTCAGATGGCAATTAGCTGTAATGTAGCTAAAAGATAGTTATTAGCTAGCTGGATGATAGCTATAACAAGGTTGAAGAATTCTAGTTTCTTCTCGATGCTAGGTTGAATACCACGTTGGTAGATTGGCTTTTTGGTGAGGTCAGCCATCTGATGATCTCAGCCTTCTGATGATCTCAGCCTCCTTCTTGATGAGGTTGGCTTTTTGATGACCTTTTTTAATGAGATCGGCCTACTGATGAGGCTAGCCTCTTGATGAGGTTGGACTTTTCATGACCTTTTCTGATGAGATCGGGCTTCTGGTGACCTCTATTGATGAGGTTGGACTTCTGGTGACCTCTTCTGATGAGGTCAGCTTTCAATGACCTCTTTTGATGAGGTCGGCCTTCTGGTGATCTCTTTTGATGAGATCGGCTTCTTGATGACCTCTACTGATGAGGTCGACTTTCTGGTGACCTCTTCTCATGAGGTCGGCCTTCTAGTGACCTCTGCTGATGAGGTCGGCTTCTAGTGATCTCTATTGATGAGGTCGGACTTTTGGTGACCTCTACTGATGAGGTCAGCCTTCTGGTGACCTCTGTTGATAAGATCAGCTTTCTGGTCACCTTTGTTGATGAGGTTGGCCTTCTGGTGACCTCTGCTAATGAGGTCAGCCTTCTTAAGACCTCTGCTGATAAGGTCAGCATTTTGATGATCTCTTATGATGAGGTTGACTTTGATGAGGTCGATCTTTTGATGACCTCTTCTGATAAGGTCGGCCTTCTGGTGACCTTTGCTGATGAGGTCGGCCTTTTGATGACGTCTTATGATGAGATCGGCTTCTCGATGATCTCTATTGATGAGGTCGGCCTTCTGGTGACCTTTGGTGTGAGGTCAGCTTTCTGGTGACCTCTTTTAATAAGATCAACTTTCTGATGACCTCTTCTAATGAGGTCGGCTTCTTGATGATCTCCTCTGATGAGATTGACTTCCTGATGATCTCTTCTGATTAGGTCGGCTTCCTAATGACCTCTGTTGATAAGGTCAACCTTCTGGTGACCTCTGCTGATGAAATCGGCTTTCTGGTGACCTCTTTTGATAAGGTCGGCTTTCTAATTATCTCTATTGATGAAGTCGGCCTTCTATTGATCTCTTCTGATGAGGTCGACTTTCTGGTGATCTCTGCATTGAAAAATATATCCTAAAGCCAATCATTTAGATTGTAAATGGTTGAGCTAAATATAATTTATACTTAAATTTTAATTGAATAAAATTATTATTCTAGCAATTTCATCTTTATTGTTACCTAGGATGACAACGTTAATCAAGAGTAAGTCATTGTGTGCCATAAGTGTTGGTTGTCCTCTTAACCAAGAAGCATGGTGATACTGTTATGGCATATAGGTAAAATATAGGGGTACATTTCACTAATCCTGATCCAACTGTGGAGCTCTCTTTTGCCAAGATTGATCGTGAAGGATATGGGTATATGTGTCCCTTAGACTTGAGATCACCACAATGACTTGCAAGCAAGTCACTGTACTTAGCTATCGGACTATCTGAATTTCTAATTTAGTGATGAAAGGCTACTGGGTGGAGTCAAGTACTTGGCTTGTCGGTGCATGAGTCAAGATGGGATTGATCCCTCAAAGTGTTAGAGCAAGTGCATAGTTGTATTTCACTTTAGCAAATCCTTGGCTGGGATAGTTCATATGATAGATGCTAAATTTTGAAATACAATATGGATGAATTTTTAGGATTGATAGTTAACCCTAGATCATCCTATGAGCATCATAGTCAAGGGGATGAATTATACGGTAACCATATATCATAGGTTCATCGATGTTGTGTTGTGATTTTCGATCTATCCGAACATCGAGTACCATTACTAGATGGTCACATTGATTGGTACAGAAAATTAGTTCTTGTGCTACCGACCTAGGATTTGAACCTATGGTGTCACACACAATAGGAGTTCCTACCTGATTTGATGGTTGATTAAAAGGTTCCATTGGATTAGGACTCGTTATTATTGGAAGATTAATTAGTAATTAGATTACTGATTAGCTTAATTTGATTTTTGATCTATCCAAACATCGGGTACCACTACTAGATAGTCACATTGATTAGTACAGATAATTAGTTCTTGTGCTACCGGCTTAAGATTCGAACCTATGGGATCACACACAATAGGAGTTCCTACCTGATCTGATGGTTCATCAAAGGGTTCCACTAGATTGGGACTCAATTATTATTGGAAGATTAATTAGCAATAAGATTGCTGATTAGATCAATTTGATTGAGTGATGAGGAATTGATCAAATCTAATTGAATTTGATTCAATTTGGTTTAACCTGATCAAATCATGTGATGACCTAATTGCTTAGGGAGATTGACCCTAATTTGATAAAGAGTTGAACTTGATTAATTTTTAATTTGATTGAAAATTAATTGAGTTGGATTAAGCCTAATTTGGTTGGATTTGACCTAGTTTAGTTAGTCAAGATAAATTGGTTTGGATGAAACCAATTTGGACCAATGCAAAGTAAGTTTGAATTCCTATCTCCCTACGCCATTGACCTTTAACCCATTCTTTTTCTCCATGCACATTGGGAATGTGCATGGGATTTCTCCATGCCAAAAGAGTATTTGTGCCTCCTCTTATCTATCTTTGACCTAATCCAAGCATTGGATCATATCAGATTGAGAGCAAGTTGAATTTTGAATTTAACTTGTGTTGGTCAGTTTGACTGAAACTTCCCAACTCCCTCTCATCCTCATCTCCATGCCTAAAGCTCTCTTTCTCTCACACATTTTAGTGCATTCTAGGTACAGGCACGTAGAAGGAGAGTCTTTCTGCATGTCAACCTTTTGGGATTTGCACTGGAATGGATTAGGAGTCCTCTTTAATTTTGAATTCAAGAGAATTGGTTGAAACGAGTTCAACCAACCCATCCTTATCCTCCCACGCAAGACACTCGATAAATGCCTATTAAAATGGAATTTTTCTAGGCGTGCATGAGAGAGAAATTAGATGATTGGCCATGGGGGTGCATGAGGTTTCATGAGGGATTTTTGTAAGATAGAAATAATAGAGGGATGCATCTCCTTTGGCATGAGTTTTCTCTAAAGAGAGAAAAGGATCAAGGTCCATAAGGGTGAGCGCTGAATTCTAGAATAGGGACTCTAGATTTAGATGGAGAGTTTGAGTATCAGATCTCCACCGACTTTCACCACCATCTTGTCTTCCTCCATTGCATCTTTTGATTTTTGGAGCATCCAGAAGATCAGGAGCAATTCATCGATTGGATCGATAAAGATCGACTGTCAAAGGCCTTGGAGAGGAGCTAGCACTCTAGAGAGGCTGATCAAGACTAGGAGCTACATGTGGACTCACCATAGAGGTTGGACATGTGTGCGGCTACAATACATCATGGGAGCGATTTTCTAGTGGATCTAGATTGCGATGATCATCTACCCATGCACAGGTACTATGTTTTGAACATAGATCGATCACCAAATGCAATTTGCTGATCGATTATATTTTATTTTTCTAATGTATATTAATATGTCAAAGACCCTAAGTAGAGTTTTATAATTAGATCATAGCATGCATAGAATTAATGTAGATTAATTTTGCTTTTACTGCTATATATTTTAAAAAAGTTTTGAAAAGGATGCTCAGAACCCTGCTAGATTTCCTTCAGATGGTATCAAAGCAATAGGTTGCTCGACATATTTTTTATATAAATTAAAAAGATTTAATGTATAACAAATGATCGCACGGACCGTAAGTTGTCCTATTGTAAGGTTTATCCCTTACAATGGAGAGGTTGTCCTGGTACGTTGAGATCTATAATATTGATCATAAAAATTTTAGAAATATCTAATAAATTTTTATGACATGTTTTGATTGGTTTTAATCTAAATTTCATCATGAATTAGTGTTCAAATTAGATCTAAATATTTCATAATTTTTATGTAATGTACATAAGTTTTAGATTAAACTTGAATAGGATCTTATAAAGGTTCTATTCGCTGGTCGAGCTAGCTATCTCAGGAATCGAGCCAGCTCGACCAGCATGCTAGCTTGAAACAATCTCTGAACTGTTGTTCCAACCAACTCGATCGGGAATCGGGTCGACTCGACTTTTGTTTAGGTCGGCTCAGATGGGATTCGATCCAGCTCAATGGAATGTTGGCCTTCTGAACATTTATTTAAGCCGTTGTCTTAGAAATCCAGCTGACTCAGCTTATGATCGGGCCAACTCGAATGGGATCTGAGCCAGCTCAATGAAATGTTCGATTTCTATTTTTTTTTTCTCGAGCCGACCATCTCAGGGACCGAGCTAAGCTCGGCTTTTACTTAGGCCAGCTAGGATCCAAGCCAGCTCGATTGAGAAGTTGGCTGAAGCTATTTAACGACTATTTTTGATTGAACAAACCTACAACTAGTGCTTATTTATGAAATAAGTCGATTCATTTTTGAAATGAGTCAACCTATTTAGTGAAACAATGCTAGGTTGTAAAGAATCTTTCAAAAACTAAAAATTATTTTTGAAATGCTGAACCACAACCCATCAACCAAAAACTTAATTAAAAGAATTAAGTGTTGTCTAGTAGGGTCTAGAATTATAAATTGAAGATCCTAAGATGAATTCATAATTCTGTGGGTTAAAGAGTTAGATGAATTAGGTCTATTAAATGGGTTAGACCTAAGGTTAGTCAAAGAATGGATTAATCTAAAGTAGTTAATCAAATCTAATCAAGTGTTGACTTAGATTAGGTCGAGGACACTCTAGACTCAACTTCAATAGTTGTGGATGAATGAGTCCATGTCTTTAACGAAACCAAGATGGACTTAATTTCTGGCTAAGCGATCTAGCTCGTAATTACTAGGTTGATCTGATTAAACCTAATTAACTGATTGGTGTCTAAGATAAGTCTGATAGTTTAGACTAGTAGTTTTTAATTGGAAGCTACTCACACTGATTCAATTTTTGATGAGTTAATAGCATATCCCTTCCATTGATCTTACTTACCTGGCCGACATAGTCGATTAAAATTTGATTAGATCACTTTATGATTCGAGCTAACCCATGTCACTAGGAATCAGTTTGACTGATTTTAATTCAATAAGAGTGAATTAGGTGCCCATGGACTAAAATTAATCCTAGTCCTCATCAATTGACTTGGTGAAGTCAGTGGAAGGATTTGACTTTATGAAGTTAGTGGGAGAAAAATGATCCATGTTCTTTCTATCTCAAATCATAAGTAAATTAAATCCTTTAAATTATTAGATCCTTAAAATGACTAAGTTATGGGGATAATCGAGTCATAGCCTTTCATTAAGATAAATAGTAATGAGTCTAATTTTCTAGGTAGACATTGGAGGTGTCTTACACCTAGTGTTCATTTGGATATTAGAATTACTATCCATGATATGATGATTAGGTCGCACTCTCTAAATGGCGATTAGGTTAGCCAGAGCTTTCCTCGAACCTAGTTTTCATTTGCTTGATGCACCGAAGTCGATCATGTTAATGGTTGGACCTAACTAGACCTTTTCAGTAGAGGCCAAAGCCTACTTATTTGACTTCTAGGGCAAAATCTAAATTACTGAAAATTATTTGGAGAAATAATTGGTTGTGAACCTACCTATAGATGCACGCAGGTTAGCCAGAGCTTTCCTCGATCCTGTTTGTATTCTATGTGGATTTCAGTACCCACTAAGAAATTAGTGTAATTCCTCGAATTGGAAGTAGAGGCTACCAATTTGTTTAAAAATAGTGGAAGAACTTTTATACTAAAGTGCAAGTCTTTAGGGTTAATTAATTCAAGTACTAATAAGGTTTCACATTTTTCTTTTCGATAAATAGAATAACTAGTGTAAGCCTGCTCCGTTCACTATTGGACAGTGACAAGCATTTAGGACCTAAAAATAAGAGGTCTAGTGTTGACCCTAATCAGGCATATCCAAAAAAGAATTGTCCTCTTAATCTGAATAGGCTGAATAGGAAAAATCAGCAAGTATTACTGGTCAAGATTATTATATGATAACTTCTTGCAATTTCTTCATGTGTGATACATCTACCTGGGTATTAGATACTGGGAGTCTGATTCATATATGTAATTCATTGCATAGACTTTGTTAGAGATAAACTCGCTCCTACCGAAGTTCGATCGAAATGTTTGACCTTTAAATTGGCCCATCCGATGTCAGCGGTCAGGGACAAGCTTCCATCGAATTCGTAAGACCTCCCAGACTCCTTCAGCAGTCGAACTCCTATCGAACTTCTCTTTCAGTCAGACTCCTTCAGCAATCAGACTCCTGTCGGACTTCTCTTTCAGTCAGACTCTTGCTAGACTTCTCCGACTCCTTCAGCGGTCGAACTCCAGACAGGTTCGCCACCAGTCAAACTTTTTTGGGGCTTCTCTACCTGTCGAGCTCCTCTCGAACTTCTCTTACTAGCTGCTCGAAAAGGCCTCAGCACTGACTCATGATATGGCAAATGACGGCCCAAGCACGTCTAATCTCAAGAATCTCCGAACTCCTCTGGAATGGTGTTAGCTAAGAATTCTTTGTAACATATGGCTATCCCATCCAAACTTGAGTTGTCAAACTCCAGCGAACTGGGACGTCATGACAACAAACACGATCCTCCATAACAAACCCCATGTGGCCCTGAATGGCCCACTATCAGGCGGTTATGGCTGTCACTATCAATTTGTTATAGGCTCCATCTATATAAGGGACCCTCTAGATATGCTTTCTTCTCCAAGCTCTCATTATTCTTCTAAAAACTCTGCTAAAATCTTTCTGAGCACTCTATTTCTGTTGACCAAAAGAGTTGACTTGATCGTCGGAGAATCTTGTCGGAGCCACCACCTCTGACTCCAGATGAGACTTGTTTTGCAAGTCACCAGTAGCGACCTCATCTTCTCTAACTCCAGCCTCGATTCTGGCGATAACCAGATTTCACACCAACAAAATTGGCACTAGAGAAGGGGCCCGCTCTGAGTTCTTATTCTAAAAGGAGTGCTCAGTCGATCCTGTGAGCTTTCTTCTTCAAGGGTCATCTCCATTCTCTTCTTTGACCTCAAAATGCCTCCAAAGAAGATGACCACTCAAAGATCCACCACCTCTACTGCCAAATCTAAGCCAATCTGCCTGCTTCACCGATACCACAATCTCCTCTGTTGGTAATAGTGGTAGATCCAGAGCAGTTCAACCTATTGATGCAGTAGGTTCGGAGCCTCACTAAGATGGTGCAAGCCATGCAACAGCCTCCGACGGCAGTCCGATCGGAGAACCCCTCCATCGGGATGTAAAGAATCGATCTCAAGGAGGCAAACCTGGGTCAGCAGACCCATCGCCTTTGGGAAGTGGAAATAGAGAGCGGAGAGCTCCTATTCCGATCATGACTCTTTTCTAGAAGAGACATTCTCTATCTATAGTTGAAAACACTCCAAGACCCATGATCGAGACCAGGCCCTCCATCTAAAACTTCAAGAAATGGATCAATGGATTGAGAAGCTCCGCCATGCTGCCCCAGGTAACCATGATAATATCTATACTGATCCTCCTTTCTTCCAGAGAATCATGTAGAAATTGATCCCATCGAACTTCAAGCTCCCCCAATTTGAGAGCTACGATGGGACTACTAATTCGATTGACCATCTGAAGGTCTTTCAAACTATGATGCAGCTCCATGGTACACCGAATGCCATTCTGTGCCAAGCTTTTTCTTCTACTTTGAAGGAAGCAGCGAGAAACTGGTACTCAATGCTGAAGTTGGGTACGATCTTCTTCTTCGATCATATGAGCCACCAATTTGTGGCTCATTTTATCAGCAATCACGTCCAAGACGAGGCTCGGACTCCTTCATCAATATCAAGTAGCAGAAAGGGAAGACCATCCGAGCCTATGTCAACCGCTTTAATGCCACTGCACTAGAGGTCTGAAATTTGGACTAGTCGATTGCCATGGCCACATTTAAGGATGGTCTTCAGAAGAATGATCTACTATTCTTTCTGGAGAAGAAGTACCCCAGGAATTTTGCTGATTTGCTAGCTCGAGCTGAAGGTTATGCCCGAGCTGAGGAGGCCTTCAAGTTGAAGGATGAGAAAGCCATGAGAGAGTGGCAAGCAGGCGAATCTAGCAGGCCCAAAGTTGAAGAGAAGCCGAATAAAGTTTGGCCGTGCTTGTGGACTCCTCCTGAGTACAAGTGAGCCTGAACTCTCCCTCGAGCTCATCGTTAAAGAAGTCCTGATAGAAGGGCATGATGGGGCTCCCTCCTTAGAAGGTTTCACAACTACACCCCCCTTAATGCTCCGAAAATCTTGGTTTTAATGGAGATCAAGGAGCAGCTGCCAAGACTAGAGAGGACGCACACTCACCCCAGCAAGCACAATCCCAATAAATACTACCTCTACCATCGTGACCACGATCACGATACTGAAGAATGCATTCAACTCCAAGATGAGATTGAGGAGCTCATCAGGTGGGGCAGGCTCGGCTAATTCCTACTACATCAACTTGAGGTACGGAAGGATCGACTGAGGGACCCCCCACCTCTAGAACCACCAAGGAGGGAGGAGCAATAAGGAGATCGACCCCCGCTTAGCATCATCAACACCATCTTTAGGAGACTTCGACGAGGGGAGGCTAGTGGATCAGTGAAGCCAATAAAGAGGTGAAGAACTGAGGAGCCCATAGCTTTCACTAACGAAGATGTGTAAGGAGTTTAGTTCCCACACAACGATGCGGTTGTAATCTTTTTAAACATTATTGATTATGATGTACGTTGTATTTTAGTAGATAATGGAAGCTCTGTCGATATCTTATTTTATGATGTTTTTACTAAAATATCTATACCCAATAACCACTTGGGACCGATGAACTCTCCATTGGTGGGCATGATTGATGATACTATACCAGTTGAAGAAATAATAACACTAACTGTGGCTGCAGGACAATACCCAAAGCGAGCCAAAGCATAGGTCAATTTTCTAGTAGTGAAGACCCCATCAAGCTACAATGCAATTCTCGATCGACTAGATCTAAACGCATTTCAGGCTGTGGTGTCAACCTACTACTTGAAAGTGAAGTTTTCGACAAGCTATGGAATCGAAGAGATCAGAGAAGATCTAGCCTTGGCAAGGCACTATTACTCCATCGCCTTACAAAAGAAAAGCCATCCCGGTCCTTGCCTAGTTGATGGGTTTGTGATGACCTTATTGAAGAGCAGGGTAAGCCCATGGAAGATCTTGTAACCATCCCTCTGAACGATGAAAGCATGGAGCATACAGTGTAGATCAGCTCCAACTTGGGAGATGAGATCCGAGAGCAGCTCATTGCCTTCTTATGGAGGAATGCTGACGTCTTTGCCTGAGTCCCAGCAGACATGCCAGAAATTGATGCCAAAGTTATGGAACATCGGTTGGCCGTCGATCCTAAGTATAGGCCGGTAAAAGAGAAAATTTGAAATCATGCACCAGAAAGGCAAAAGGCAATAGTGGAAGAAGTGGATAAGCTCCTCAAAGTTGGATTCATCCGAGAAGTCCACTATCCAAGTTGGGTCTCCAATGTGATCCTAGTCAAGAAGGCCAATAGCAAGTGGTGAATGTATATCGACTTCAAGAAGCTGAACAAGGCCTACCCAAAAGATTGCTACTCACTGCCCAGAGTTGATCAATTGGTGGACGCAACCTCGGGCCATAAGCTCCTCACCTTCATGGATGCCTTCTCTGACTATAATTAAATCTGGATGGCACCAGAGGATGAGGAGAAAACTATTTTTATTACTAATCGTGGTCTTTATTGTTATAGGATCATGCCCTTTGGGCTTAAAAATACAGGCGCAACATATCAATGCCTGGTCAATAAGATCATCAAGGAGCAGATCGATCGCAATATGAAAGTCTACGTGGACGATATGCTTGTCAAGAGCCGTACCTCGTCCAATCACATTGTCGACCTTGAAGAAATCTTCAACACCCTTCGAAGATATAAGATAAAGTTGAACCTAACTAAATGCACCTTTGGAGTGACCTTAGGAAAATTCTTAGGGTTTATGATCTCAATGCGGGGGATCGAAGCTAATACAGAGAAAATCTAGGCCATCCAGAAGATGACCACCCTAAAATCGATAAAGAAAGTCCAGCGCCTGACCGAAAAGATGGCATCCTTAAATTGCTTTGTCTCAAAGTCGGTCGAGTAGTGTATGCCCTTCTTTAAGGTCCTCAAGAAAGCAATGAACTTCTACCGGATGGCAAAGTGCCAACAGGCATTCGAAGAACTCAAGAGCTATCTTAGTTTGCCCCCCTATGAAGGAAATCGTGCAAGGTTTAAGCATGCATTTTTAAAATTTTTTCAAATAAAATAGCACTAGAAGTAAATATTAACCTAAAATTAATACTATGCATGCATTGATCATATCAAATAAATCCTACTCAAGATCTAAACATGCTAATATGTGATAGAAAAATAAAATGCATTCAATCAGCAAATCGAATCTACTGAACGATATGAGTTCAGAACTCGATACCTTTTTGAGAGTAGATCTCCATGATCTAAATCCACCAAAAGAAGTTGTGGTGTTACACTACTACTGCACGTTCATCCAATCTTTACGGATGGTCTACACGGAGCTCTTGGTCCCGACCAGCTCCACCGGAGTGCTAGCTCCTCCTCTGGGCCTTCGATGGCTGATCACAATTGATCCGATTGATCGTGTATGTTCTAATTTCTTGGATACTCCAAAAATTCAAAACACAAATATTAGAGAATGATGAAGAGGTGTTTCAAATTTTGTGGCAATCTGATGCTCACAGTACTCGATCTCTCCACTCGAACCCAAATTCTCAAAACTAGGATTTCACTCGGCCCAAAAATCCTGACACACTAAAAATCCTATCACGCCCTCTATATGTGGAGTTTTTGAAATAAGTTTTCATGAAAATAAAACTTTCATATCTATAAACTCTATTTAGATTATATCTAAAAATTAAGGATCTTTAGAGGTGAAAATCAGAAGAGAAGAGAGGCATGAGGGAAAACTAAAGTACAGTAGGATCCTGCTTAGCTTTAATCTAAGATTTTTTTCATCCAAAGCTAATACCCAATCACTCTAAAATTTTTATCACATAATGCTATTGCATGCACAAAAATTCTCATAATTTATTGACATGAATACCATAGGAAAAGTGCATGAAAAATATAAGGGTCGAGTGGTTGGGAGGTTTTAACCACTCACTTGATTTCAAAAATCAAGTGAGCCTCTTATCCTTATCCAACATCCCCTCCCATGTTTTTAACACCTAGAAGAACTCTCCTTCTGCATGTGCACATTTAGATTTCTCCAAAAAAATGTTTGATAAATAGAAGGAAGGGCATGGGAAGCAGATAAGGTAGGATTGGTTCCAACCTCCAACAAACTGAGTTGAATTCAAAACTCAACTTACTTTGAACCAGTCCAACCCTTGGACCAGGTCAAAAGTAGATAAGAGAGGGGGTGCAGAAATCTTTTGGGTGAGAGAAAAGTGATGTACAAAAATTTTGGGCCTGGAACAAGAGTGGAAAAGTCAAAAATGGTGGGCACATGGGAGAGTTTGAATTCAAACTTTATTTGACTAGATCCTAATTGGTTTCAACCAAACCAATTAATCTAGACCCAATTAGATTAGGTTAAATCCAACCAAATTAGGCTTAGCCTAATCCAATAAAATTTTAATCAAATTAGAAATTAATTAGGTCCAGGTCTTAATCAAATTAGGGTCAAAACTTCCATAGCGATTTGGTCATCTCATGACCTGATCAGGTCAAACCCAATTGAATCAAATCCAATCAAACTTGATCGAATTCTCATCACCCAATCAAATTGAGCTAATCAGCAATTGAATTGCTTATTAATCCTCTAAAAATATCTAAATCCAAATTAGATGGATTACCGAACAATAGAGTCCCATCAACATGAAACTCCTAAAGAGTCCCAACCCAGTGGGACTCTTGAACCCAGTGTCCCAAATAAATGAAACTCGCGATCTTAGTGTCCTAGACTAGTGGGACTCCTGATCAAAGAGTCTTAGATGAGTAGGACTCAGAGTTCCAATCTAGTGGAACTCTTGGTCATAGAGTCCCAGTCTAATGGGACTCTTGACCATAGTATCCTAGGTCATCAAGACTCATGATTAGCCATCAGATCAACCCTAAAAACTCGTTATATGTGTGACTCCATAGGTTTAAATCCTAAGTCGGTAGCATAGAAATCAATTTTTTGTACCAATCGATGTGACCATCTAGTAATGATACCCGATGTTTGGATAGGTCAAAAAGTCGTAATGCAACAATGATGAACCTATGGAATACGGTTACCGTATAATTCATCCCCTTGATCATGATGCTCAAAAAGATGATCTAAGTTTTACTATCAACCCTAAAATTTATCCATATTATATTTCAAAATTTAACATCCATCATATGGACTACCCCAATCGAGGATTTGCTAAATTGAAATATAGCGATGCACTTGCTCCAACACTTGGAGGGATTAATCCCATCTTGACTCACACACTGACAAGCCAAATACTTGACTGTACCCAATAACATTCCATCACTGAATTAAAAATTTAGATGGTCCGATACCTAAGTAAAGTGAATTGCTTGCAAGTCACCATGGTGGTCTTAGGTCTAAGGGATACTTATATCCATATTCTTTGGGGCTAATCTTGATAGAAGAAAAGCTCTGGAGTTGGTCACGTTCAGTGCAGATGTACCCATACATCTCACTTGCATACCATGACAGTGTCTCAACACTCCTTGATTATGAGGACAACCAACCTATATGGCACACAATGACCTATACTCAATAAACGTTGTCGTCCTAAGTAACAACGTATCTTTTGGTCATGAAAAATTTAAGGACTAAATGATAAATTATCCTTTGTCAAATCTAGATAGTCCTAAGGACTTCATCACAACATAGAAGTTCATTAGAAGACAATAAAATTTTTGATGAAAAATGCTAAAATAATTTTTATTATTTGATAATTTATATACAAGTACAACAAGTAGCATAACCATCAACAAGCTGATGATTGACTTTAGAACATATTTTTAACAATATCCCATTTGGACTAAAGCCAATCGGTGTAGTATCTATTACCTATCTTCGACTTGAAGTCATTGAACTCCTTCACCCCAATAGCTTTAGTGAATGGGTCAGCCAGGTTCTTCTTTTCGTCGATCTTTGAAAGGTCAACATCACCTCAATCCATAATTTCTCGAACAAGATGGAAGCGGTGCAGAATATGCTTCATCCGTTGGTGTGCCTTAAATTCTTTCGCCTGAGCAATGGCTCCAGAGTTATCGCAATAGAGTAGAACTAGACCATCAAAGGAGGATGCTACTCCAAGCTCAGTGATGAATTTTCTCGGCCACACTACTTCTTTAGCAGCATCTGATGAGCAACATATTCTACCTCACAAACTGAATCGACCATAGTGTATTGCTTGAAACTCTTCCAGTAGACGGTCCCACCATTAAGGATGAATATATATCCCGACATATTCTTACTATCATCATGATCAGACTGGAAACTGGAGTCTATGAACCCCACCAATTTTAAGTTTGATTCACCATATACAAGCCACTGGTCTTTAGGATTTTTTAAATACTTTAGGATGGTTTTAACACCATTCCAGTAGTTCTCCCCTGAATCGGATTGATATCTACTCACTACCCCTAGTGAGTATGCTACATCTGATCATGTACATATCATGGCATACATGATAGAACCCACTACCAAAGCATATAGTATTCTACTCATATGCTCTCTTTCTAAAGGTGTTGTCGGACAATCCCTCTTTGAAAGAGAAATTTCATGGCCTATCGGTAGATAGCCTTTCTTGAAATTCTTCATGCTGAACCATTTCAGCATAGTATCAATGTATGTAGACTAAGACAATCCAAGCAATATTTTAAATCTATCTCTATAGATCTTCATCCCTAGGATGTAGGAAGCTTCTTCTAGATCTTTCATAGAGAACTATGATGACAACCAGATCTTTATTCCTTGCAATATAGGGACATCATTCTCGATTAAGAGAATGTCATCCACATAAAATATTAGGAATACTATTGCTGAACTATTAGCCCACTTGTATGTGCAGGACTCTTCTTCATTCTTAATGAAGTCATACGTTTTGATTATTTTATCAAATCGTATGTTTCAGCTCCGAGATGCTTGCTTAAGTCAACAAATGGACCTTTGAAGCTTACACACCTTAGACTCATCTATGAATGTGAATCCTTCAGGCTATATCATATACACTTTTTCATCCAACTCTCCATTTAGAAAAGTCATTTTTATATCCATCTGTCAGATTTTATAGTCCAGATGGGAAGCAATGGCAAACATAATCCAAATGGATTTGAGCATTGCCATAGGAGAGGACGTCTCATCATAGTCAATACCATAACGTTGATGATATCCCTTGGCAACTAGACGGGCTTTATAGGTCTCCACCTTTTCGTCTGCGCTCCTTTTTCTTTTGAAGACCCACTTACATCCTATAGATTTTATTCCTTCGAGTGGGTCAACCAATGTCCATACATTGTTAATCTTTATGGATTCCATTTCGGATTTCATGATCTCAAGCTATTTCTTAGAGTTGGGTCTCTGCATTGCATCCATATAGATGATTGGATCCTGATCATTTTCATCGAATTCGATAGGATCCCCATCCCGGATCAGAAAATCATAGTATCTATCCGATTGATGTGGTACTCTACCAGATCACTTTAAGGATGCATCTACAATAGGTTCTAGGTCTGATCTAATCAGATCCAGCTTAGGTTCAATAACTTGTATCTATTCTTCAATAATTTTAGAGGATTTAGTTAACATATTTAAGAAAAGTGAGCAAATTTTGATCCTCCCTCTGACTTCACCAAGTCAGATAAAAATGGATCTAATCTAAGCTAGCATTAGGAGCATGTAAATCAATCAGACTGATTTACCTAATTGATATGAGTGAGCCCAAATTATCAAGTGATTTAATCAAAACCTAACTAGCCAGGATGGCCAGGTAAGTGAGATCAACGAAAGGGATATGCCATTAAGTCATCAAAGAACGAATCAGTACAAGTAGCTCCCAATTAAAAACCACTGATCAAACTATAAAACTTACCTTAGACACCATCTGGTTTATTAGTTTTAATTTAACCAACCTAGTAATTTTGAATTTGACCGCATAGCCATAAATCAAGTCCATTTGGTCCTCGTTAATGCCATGGACTTAACCAACTACAACTATTGTAATTGAGTCTATAGAGTTCTTGACCTAATCTAAATTAACATTTAATTAGATTTGATCAATTACTCTAATTTAGTCTACTCTTTAACTAACCTTAGGTCTAACCTAATTTATGGATCTAATTCAACTAACCGAATAACCCACGTTTTATGATAAATGATTTAGAGCCTTAATTCACAATTCTAGACACTAAATCATTATACTTAATATTTAATTAAGTTTATGGGCTGTGGGTTAGGATTCAGCATTTCAAAAATATTTTTAAAATTTTTGAAAGATTTTTTATAACTTAGTATTATTCACCAATTGAGTTGACTCACTTTAAAATTGAACCGATTCAATTCACAAACAATACTAGTTGTAGGGTTTAATCTAAAACTATGTATACTACATAATACTAAATCATGAATCAAACTTTATCTAATTATGCATTCATGATCATAAATCAGATTAAGCTTAATATAATTAGATCATAAAAATATTAGATCAAATCTAAGATTTTATGATTAACGATATAGATCAGCAACATATCAGGACAACCTTTTCACTATAGGGGGTAAATCCTACAACAGGACAACCTGCAGTCCATACGATCTTGATTATAATTTTTAAATCTAATTAATTAGATTATTAGATTAATATTTAGATCAAATCTAAATTATCAATCTAAAATAAGCAAGCATATCATGTTTAGCGAACCTACTCTGACACCATTTGAAGGAAATCGCACAGGATTTAAGCATGCATTTTCGAAACTTTTTCAAATAAAATAGAAGCAGAAGTAAATATTAATCTAAAATTAATACTATGCATGCATTGATCATATCAAATAAATGCTACTCAGGATCTAAACATGCTAATATGTGATAGAAAAATAAAATGCATTCGATCAGTAAATCGAATCTGCTGATCGATACGAGTTCAGAACTTGATACCTTTTCGTGGGTAACTGATCTCCATGATTTGAATCCATCAGAAGAAGTTTTGATGTTATGCTATAATTGTACACTCATCTGACCTCTATGGATGGTCCACATGGAGCTCCTAGTCCCGACCAGCTCCACCGAAGTGCTAGCTCCTTGCCAGGGCCTTCGATGGTTGATTATGATCGATCCGATCAATCATGTACTTTCTAATTTTTTAGATATTTCAAAAAATCAAAACATAAATATTAGACGATGATGAAAAGGTGTTTCAAATTTGGTGGTGATCCGATGCTCACAGCCCTCGATCTCTCCACCCGAACCTAGATTCCCAAAACTTGGGTTTCACTTGGACCAAAAATCCTGACACACTAAAAATCCTATCATCCCTCTCTGTGTGGAATCTTTCCATGAAATAAGTTTTCTTGGAAATATGACTTTTAGATCTATAAACCTATTTAGATCATATATAAAAATTAGGTATCCTTAGAGGTGAAAATCAGAAGAAAAGAGAGGTATGAGGGAAAAGTAAAGTGCTATAGGACCCTACTCACCTTCACTCTAAGATTTTTTTCACCCAAAACTAATGCCCAATCATTTTGAAATTTTTACCACATAATTCTAACCCATTCTGTTACACACAAAAAAATTCTCATAATTTATTGACATGAATACTATAAGAAAAGTGCATGAAAAAGATAAGGATCGAGTGGTTGGGAGGTTTTAACCACTCACTTGATTTCAAAAATCAAGTGAGCCTCTTATCCTTATCCAATGCCCCCTCCCATGTATTTAACATGTAGAAGAACTCTCTTTCTGCATGTACACATTTAGATTTCTCTAAAAAATATTCGACAAACAAAAGGGAGGCGTGGGAAGCAGATAAGATTGGATTGGTTCCAACCTCCAACAAACTGAGTTGAATTCAAAACTCAACTTACTTTGAACCAGTCCAACCCTTGGATCAGGTCAAAAGTAGAAAAGAGAGGGAGTGCAAAAACCTTTTGGGTGAGAGACAAGTGGCAAACAAAAATTTTAGGCATGGAACAAGAGTGGAAAAGTCAAAAATGGTGGGTGCATGGGAGAGTTTGAATTCAAACTTTATTTCACTTGGTCCTAATTGGTTTCAACCAAACCAATTAATCTAGATCTAATTAGACTAGGTTAAACCCAACCAAATTAGGCTTAGTCTAATCCAATAAAATTTTAATTAAATTAAAAATTAATTAGATCCAGATCTTGATCAAATCAGGGTCAAAACACCCATAGCAATTAGGTCATCTCATGATCTGATCGGGTCAAACCTAATTGAATCAAATTCAATCGAACTTGATCGAATCCTCATCGCTCAATAAAATTAAGCTAATCAGTAATTGAATTGCTAATTGATCTTTTAAAAATATCTAAGTCAAAATCGAATGGGTTATCGAATAATAGAGTTCCATCAACATGAAACTCCTGAAGAGTCCCAATCTAGTGGGACTCTTGAACCCAGTGTCCCAAATGAATCAAACTCAC
The DNA here is from genome assembly GCA_006176705.1 of Cocos nucifera. Classification (NCBI taxonomy): domain Eukaryota; kingdom Viridiplantae; phylum Streptophyta; class Magnoliopsida; order Arecales; family Arecaceae; genus Cocos; species Cocos nucifera. The sequence goes on along the minus strand of QRFJ01005113.1, from coordinate 20,602 downwards.
TATCTTAGTCCCAAACTAGTGTGACTCCTGATTAGAGATTCTTAGATGAGTATAATTCAGAGTCTAAGTCTAGTGGGACTCTTGATCATAGAGTTTCAGTCCGGTGGGACTCTTGACCACAGTGTCCTAGGTCATCTAGACTCATGATTAGTCATCAGATCAAGTAGAAACTCCTTATGTATGGGACCCCATAGGTTCGAATCCTAAGCTAGTAGCATAGAAACTAATTTTTTATATCAATCGATGTGACCATCTAGCAATGATACTCGATGTTCGGATAGGTCAAAAAGTCGCAATGCAATAATGACGAACCTATGAAATATGGTTACCGTATAATTCATCCCCTTGATCAGATGCTCAAAACAATGATCTAGGATTTACTATCAATCCTAAAATTCATCCACATTATATTTCAAAATTTAGCATCCATCATATGGACTACGCCGATCGAGGATTTGCTAAATCAAAATACAGCATTGCACTTGCTCCAACACTTGGAGGGATCAATTCCATCTTGACTCACACACCGATAAGCCAAGTACTTGACTGCATCAAGTCGCCTTCCATCACTGAATTAGAAATTCAGGTAGTCCGGTACTTAAGTACAGTGAATTGCTTGCAAGTCACCATGGTGGTCTCAAGTCTAAGGGATACTTATACCCATATTCTTCAGAGCTAATCTTGACAGAAGAAAAGCTTCGAAGTTCATCATGTTCAATGCAGATGTACCCATACATCTCACTTGCATACCATGCTAGTGTCTCAACACTCCTTGGTTATGAGGACAATCAATCTATATGGTACACAATGATCTATACTCAATAAACATTGTCATCCTAAGTAGCAACGTATCTTTTGATCGTGAATAATTTAAGAACTAAATGACAAATCCTTCTTTGCCAAATCTAGATAGTCCTAAAGACTTCATCACAACATAGGAGTTCATTAGAAAATAACAAAATTTGTGATGAAAAATGCTAAAATAACTTTTATTATTTGGTAATTCATATACAAGTACAATAAATAGCACAACCATCAACAGGCTGATGATTGGCTTTGGAATATATTCTCAACACACTATTGGCAAAGCCCGAGCCTGGAGAAGAATTGTTCCTATACCTGACAGTCTTTCCTACAGCCCTGGCAACAGTTCTGATCAAGAAAGAGACAAAAGTGCAACAGCCGATCTACTACATGAGTTGAGTCTTGAGAGATGCAGAGACTAGGTACACTAAATTGGAAAAATTAACTTATGCACTTTTGATTGCAGCCAAGAGAATCTGGTCCTACTTTCAGGGGCATACCATAACACTGCTCATTGATCAATCGATTAAAATAGTTCTTCATCGAGTAGATGCTTCTGGAAGGATAACGAAGTGGGCCATTGAGCTGACAGAGTTCGACCTCAACTACCAACCTCGGTCATCAATTAAAGCTCAAATACTGATCAATTTTATAATTGAATGTACAATCTCGGATGATGCCGAACCTAAGCGGAATGAGACCAGCATTCCATGGTTGCAGTCGAGCTTCCCCGAAGAATGAATGGACCTTCCTAAAGGTTTTTGGGCCTTATATGTGGATGGCTCTTCCAATGCTTCTGGCAGGTGCTGGACTGATCCTAATCAATCTCGAAGGAATCATCGCCAAGTATGCACTACATTTTGACTTTCCTACAACAAACAATGGGACAGAATATGAAGCTTTGATAGCAGGATTGAAGATAGCAAAAGAACTAGAGGCAGACTGGCTCCAGGCTTATAGTGACTCATAGTTGGTAGCGGGACAAGTCAATGGCAGTTATGAAGCATGGGAAGAAAGTATGATAAAGTATCTTAAGAAAGTAAAGAGTCTGACCTCAGCCTTCAACGGCTTTAGCATTCAGCAAATTCTAAGGGCAGAGAATACTAGAGCCGACCTCCTATCCAAGATGGCCATACTTGCCCCCAATGAACTTCCCAAAGAAGTATACTTTGAAGTGTTGAAATGCCCGAGTACGGAAGAGCCACAGTCTATAATGCAGATTGATCATGAGCCCTACTGGATCGACCCGTTGGTCACTTATCGCAAAGATGAGATACTCCTCTATGATCTGAAAGAAGCTTGAAAGCTAAGAAACCAAGCCTCCTGGTATATTCTGTATGAGGGTAAGCTGTACAAGAGATCGCACTCCTTGCCACTTTTGAAATATCTTCGATCTTATGAAGCCAACTTGCACTATGAAAAATGCATGAAGGAATTTGTGGGCGCTAGATTCCTATCTCACAAGCTGCTTCAACAAGGGTATTATTGGCTTATGATGCATCATGATTGTGTCGAATATGTTAAAAGATGTAACTACTACCAGAGAAATGCAAATATACAAAGACAACCAGCCTCCAAGCTTACACCCTTGAGTGTCCCTTGGCCATTTGCACAATGGAGGATGGATATACTTGGCTCCTTCCCGATGGCATCTGGACAATGAAAGTTTCTTTTAGTTGTGATTGACTACTTCACCAAATGGGTCGAGGCCGAATCCCTGGCAAAAATTATTGAAGCCAAAGTACAAGACTTTATCTGAAAGTTGATTGTTTGTAGGTTGGGTCTATCCCGAACCCTTGTAATAGATAATGGGCGATAGTTTATCGAGATGAAGTTTGCTGAGTTCTGTGAGAACTTGAACATCTCCCATAATTTTACATCGGTGGCCCATCTGTAAGCAAATGGTGAAGCAGAGGTGACCAACAGGACCTTATTACAGGGTATTAAGGCGAGGCTTGAAAGAGCAAGAAGGACTTGGGTGGACAAACTCGACCATGTGCTCTGGGCATACCGAACTACTCAAAGACTGCCAACTGAGAAAACACCATTCACCTTGGTCTTCGGAATGGAGACAGTTATCCCAGTCGAGCTCAAACTCCCGTTAGCATGAGTCGTGGTCTTCAATGAGCAACGCAATTCACAAGACCTCATAGCTAACCTCGACCTACTGGAGGAAAAATGAGAGAAACCCCAAGTCTGAATGGCTATGCTCAAGCGAAGGGTGGCCTGATACTACAACTCTAGAGTTAAAGATAAAGTATTCAGAGTAAGGGACTTAGTCATTCAACGAGCAGCCATTTCTCAGCCTCAAAACTAGGAGAAGCTTGCCGTAAATTAGGAAGGATCCTACGAGGTCAAGGAAGTTGTCCGACCAGGGACGTATTACCTAAAGGAGCTTGGGGGAATCAATATACCCTGACCGTGGAACTCAGAAAATCTATAGATGTATTATCGATGATCTGGTTGCAATAAAATTCCTCTACTTTAACTCCTCGATCCTTGTTGCAAATCTATAATGGTGGAAAATAACTTTCCAAACTTAACCATGCAGCGAAGACAGCCACGTTAGGAATAGGAGGAGAATCTCATCCTAACATGAGCAAAGTCGAAGGCCTCATTAATCTAAGATGAGATGAGGGGAGAGGCCCTTCCAATGGCCCTAATATGCTCCTACAGCCATGTTAGGAATATGAGGAGAACCTCATCCTAACATGAGCAAAACAAAAGGCCTCATTAATCTAAGATGAGATGAGGAAAGAGGCCCTTAACGATCCTAATGTGCCTCTACAGTCACATTAGGAACATTAATCTAAGATGAGAGGAGAAAAGAGGCTCTATCAATGAGGGAAGAAGCCCTTCCAATGGCCCTAATGTGTCTCTATAGCCACGTTAAGGAACAGAAGGAGAACCTCATCCTAACGTGAGCAAAGTGAAAACCTCATTAATCTTAGAAGAGATGAGGGAAAAGGCTCCTCCAGCGGTCCTAATATGCCCCTACAGCCCTATTAGGAACAGGAGGAGAATCTCGTCCTAATATGAGCAAAGTGAAGACCTCGTTAATCTTAGATGATATAAGGAGAGAGGCCCCTCTAGTAGTCCTAATGCGCCCCTACAGTCACGTTAGGAACAAAAAGAGAACCTCATCCTAATGTGAGCAAAGTAGAAGACCTCGTTGACCTAAGATGATATGAGAGGAGAAGCCCTGACAATGGCCCGAATGTGCTCCTACAGCCATGTTAGGAATAGGAGGAGAACCTCTCTAACATGGGTAAATCTAAGAACTTTGCTAACCTAAGCTGAGGAAAAAAGGGAGGCCCATCCAATGGTCCTGAATGAACCCCCAACCTAAAGCAAAGGGAAGGGAGAAACACTGTCACCAATCCTTACACGTATTTCTCCCACGACTACGTGACCATATGAGATGCAAGAAGGAAAATTGTGCCCAGGTCCGCAAAAAGAACCTCGAATAGATATCCACAATAACCACTTCATCGAAAGACAACATAAAAGAAAGATAAAGTGAGGAAAATGAAGCCACAAGCAAGCATTGAGTTCATGTAAGGCAAACAACAATGAAGGAAGGTACTATTTTATTGCATATGTTAAGTTCGTTATGGGCAAAATGAAAGTTGATAAGACTGATTACACAAGTCTATTACAAGCAAGATGAAGGTCAGTGAAATCGATGACATGAAAAAAAAGAAGAAAGAAAAATGGGCCAAGTCCTAAGACGGACCAGACCCTTCAGACTTCGGGCTGTCGACCCCAGCCATCACCAAAGCCTGCTTCAGCCTGAAGATCTCCTCCTCAAGTTCTTTCTTTTTGTATAAATCATCTACATACATCCTCTTGGCATGTTCAAACTTGCTCTCAAACTCCCGCCGCTGCTTCTGTAGGACTTCAGACTCGGCCTCTACATCCTTCACGGCTTGATACTCGTAGGTCAGCTGGAGCTTCAACCGCTGGACCTCAGCCTTCTCTGCCCTGACCACTTTTGAGAGCTCATTGATGGTCCTCTTTAGGGAGGCAATCTCTTTCGACTCGTCACTTGTACCAGCCTGCCAACTACTATATAACCATCCATGGAAGTAAGAAGCCTCATCTCCGGTGGCCTTCAACTCGCTTTCGAGCCTGGACATCCTCTCTGCCTAGGTGATTCGGTAGCTATTAGGCCAGTTCTCAGTATTTTGTAGCTGCTTCTGAAGCTGAAAGAACTTTTTGGACCAATCCCAATCGTACCAGGCCTTATCGATAGACCATGGTGAGCTTCCTTCCAAGAGATGGATTTTTTCTTTTGCCTTCTTGAGATCGGCTTCAAGAGAGCTAACCTTCGCCGTTAGCACCCAAGACTTGTCGCTAGCACTTTTTCGGAGTTCGACAAGCTCTCTCTTGAGGTTACCCTTCTAGATGTTGAAGCTCGCTATGTCCTTCATGTGTAAGTTTCGAAGGTGAGTGACCTCTTTGGTCGCTTCCGAGGCATTCTTCCAAGAAGCCTAAAGTTTGTTCTCCATCTTTTTTAACTTCTTCAGATGATGGACTTCCTTCTTCAAGCTCTTTATCAAAGGCTTCAGTGGGACTCCTTGAGGTAAGGGATTGGCATCGATTGGAGATGGCGGGTTATGACCCTAGTCGGTGGGAGGACACTGGATAACATATGATACAATACCAATGTGAAAAAAGGTATAGACAAAAGTGAATTCATTTTCATTTAACTAGAAACTTTCAGGTACAAAGCAACTCAAAAGAGAAAAAAAAAAAGATACAACTACTCGAGGTCCTTAACCTTGGGGGGTGCAATGGTAGAAGAAGTTGGAGCACTCTTGGCAGGCTCGGGCACCTCCGAAGCAAGCTCAGGCACCTCCATAGTAGGCTCAGCAGAAGAAAGATTGACCCCAGGGCTGGACGATTCCACTTCTTCGCCGGCTTCCTCCTCCTCTTCTAGGAAGCCAAGATCGAGCTCGGAGAACCTCCGGACCACCCTGCCTTCACAGATCTCGAAGCCCTTGAAGAATGCCTTCTAGCTGAAGATGATGTTCAGGTCCTTCATTTTAGGAGCGGTCTTGAACTCCTCCACGACTCGGGCCACTGCCTCCGGAATGAACTTTGCCAATTGGGCCTCCAGCTCTGTAACCTTGATCTTGATTTTTTTTTCTCCTCTTTTTCCAGAGCCAACACTGTCCTGAGTCTAGCCGAGATGAACTCCTTTCGAAGTGCACCGTGCAGGCCCTCACTTTCCGCCGTCTTCTCCCTCACGAGGCACTCAACCTTGGCAGCCATTGCCTGAAGGCAATTGATCTCGGCCTAAAGGTCTTTCCAAACCATTAGCACCTCCGCCTCCAAGTGATTTGCCCTCTTGAGTTAGGCAAGCATGTGGTGGCCTAACTGCCATGAACAGGTCACTATAAGGTGAAGGAAGAAAGGGTGAGAAAATGAAAAAGAAGTATGACGAGATGATTACCCTAAGAATAGTTCCGAGAGAATTCTAGATGAACTACCTCTGGTCAAGGTCAGCCAGGCGGTCCACCTCCTCTGGTAGGATGAACTGTTAGATATATGTAACCTAGAAGTCAGAATTGGCTGACACTTGTAATATACTTCTAGGGTAAAATTGTAATTTGACTATAAATAATAAAATGGGTTCTATTCCATCACAAATGTGTATTTAGTGTTTGTGATATATCCTTTGAGTTAATGATAATGATAATTCTTATTTTCAAGAGTTGAAAATTTAAGACAAGAATTTTCATTATTAACTCATAAAATGCTCCTGATCGTAGGATCATCATGAGGATGGTGATTGATCTGAAAGATTGATGTACAATAGCTTCTTTATAGTAGATGAGTCTTGAGTCTATGGTGTAGAGATACTAGAGTGAGAGTACAGGTACTCATTAGAGAATGAGGAAACTGAGCATGACCACCTCGAGCAGTCATAAGAAAGTCTATCTTCTCGTCGATGACTGACTCGATGCTGCAGTGGTGTGTCTGGTTCTTTGACCTGAGGTGCATCGGCAAGTTCACCTTGAGGGTGTTATAGTTTGACTACACCATTGACTCGATCTCCTAGCCATTCGGAATCCTGAGGTGTATGTTGGCTATAGCATGTTCATTGTAGGAACTGGATTGCACCAAGATGGAAATCTATCTACCTCGGTAGAGGAGCAGCCCTATGATGATCATGAGAATCAAGTCCTAAAGCCCATGGCCATGGCAGAGTGAAATAATAGAAAGAGTTTCTATTAAGGATTTTCACATTCGGACTTGAATCGAATGATTAAATCATATGATAGAAACTAGGGTTTGACGAGTTTCACCTTAACCCTAATCTGATCGGAGCTCAAGATAGAAGAACTTAATCACACAAGTAGCTGCACCAAGAGGTTCATTTTCAGCTTTGATGGGTTGCCACCATATACTGCTAGGTGTCACTGGTGGATTTTGGGAGCAATTAGAATGATTTAGATGATCGATCATTCTAATTGTTGAATCAGAAGAGTTCTGATCCATCAGAAGGAGTTTTGATGATGTCGATGATGGAGATCATGACATATCCCATTACTATACAGAACTGAACTAACTGGGTCACACAAATAAGGGTTTGGATCTGGACATCATCAATTGGACTAACCCAGTTCAATTGATTTGAATTAGATTCAATTAGGTTCAAGAAAATCATGCTAGCACACGATTGAGCCTAACGTTCTCCTTTTATTATCATTAAAAGTTGTCTCGATTGAGCCAAATGAGTTTGTGCTCACTCAAGTACATTTACTTGGTTTGACTAGAGCTTGTCTACATTAGAAAAGAGTTGTCTTAATTTATAAAATAAATTTGAGATAATACCTGCCATTTTCCATCACCTGCAAATTTTTGTCCTTTGATTTTGGTCAAATGTTGACCATTGACCCTCGGACATCTGCTCATGTGTCATGCACCTATTGAAGAGAAGATAGGGGCTTATCCTCTTGCTAGATTTTGAAAAGGAGGGGGTGCACACCTAGGGAGGCGTGTGCCTATGGATAGGTATGCCTGGAGTCCCATATAGATGGGACTCCAGGTTGCTTCTTGGATTCTACTTAGGTGACCCCTAGCTATAGACTTTGACCCATCTTGGACACTATCTAAGGATGAATTAGAGGAACTCTCATCTAATTGGATCAGGTGATATCATTCTACCAATCAGATTTAGATCTAATTGCACGAAGCAACGTGATTGGTTGGGATGATGTGGCATTGCATGGCGCAGCAGGGTCTATATAAACCCTATCTGCGCCCAACTTTTATAGAGTTTTTCTCTTAGTCACACCTCAAGACTACCCCTCTCCCTCCTCCATGCCATCCTCTGGTTTTCTCTCTCCTCTCCATGTCTAAGGCAAGTTGGGCTCCAGTTTGGTGCGATCCGGACAAGAAAAAGCTGACGAGAAAGGAAGAAAGCAGCACTGCTGTAGAGACAACAGCAGATCTTCAAAAAGGAGTTTTGAAGATTAGATTTGATTTTTAGAGAGGTGATAAAGAAGAAGAAGATCTCTGGATCTAGTCTGAATGGATACCAGTAGAGGCCAAGCGCTTGCATGGCTAGATCCAGAACCTCAGGCAATCAGCAGGATCATCAAAGAATAATCTGATTATCCAGCATCAAGATATAATTAAATTAAATTAAATTTATTTTTATTTTTATTTATTAGATCTATAAAATTAGATTTAAAATATCTCAGATCTAATCTAGATACATGAGAGAAATTTTTAAAATATCTCTCTTGATCCAATCAAATCTGAACGAACCTGATCCAAAAAATCAGAATTTTTCCTTCAACTAGTATCAGAGTCAGATTCTCTAAATTATTTAGATCTAATTTTTATTTAATTTTGATCTAAAAATTAGATTTTAGATATCACATGAGATGTGATTAGATCTAAAATTATAAAAATTAAAATTAAATAATATAGATCTAAGTTCTATAATATACATGACTAGTTGTAAAATAGAATAGTTTTATACATAATTTTACATGATCATGATTTATTTTGATTAAATTATAATTTTAGATCTATTTATTTTCTCTTTTCTAATGATTATAAATATTATAATAAGATCTAAAAAAAATAAGAAATAAAATTATTTAATTTTTAGATCATATGAGATATGATGCATGCATGATTAGACTAGTTGTAGAATAGTTCTACATAATTATCTAGATTAGAATTTTTGTTGATGTGATCAATTTAAATCTAATTTTTTAGATAATTTAGATCTAAAAAACATGCATGATATGATACATGAGATGTATGCAAAATATATATTAAGTTAGATCAATTTTATATATGAGATATATGATGTAGATCTAACTAGTTTTGTAGATTTATATTTCTGATTAAGGCGTTCTCCTTGGCCGTCCGGTCATAAGAACAAAGCAGGGTTTAAAAGGCCCTCTCTTTCCCATTCGATGGGGTGTTCTTATGATGTGTAGGGGTGCTGCGTGTTCGTCCTTAATCAGAAACCCAAAACTTACTTTCTGCAAAACCTAGATCCTGAAAACCCTAGGATTTATTTGCATATTTTATTTATGAACCCTAAACTTAATTAAAATTAAGATTATGAAATATTAATTAGGTCTAAAATTGAGAATTTTAGATCTAAGACATATTCATAATACTGGGTTCGGGCTTGGGTAGCTCAATTAGGTCTAAGCGGTTGATCAAACCGAATCAAGAGTTGGTTAGATGGGATTCAACAATGCTTAAATTGACCAGCCTAATAGGATTAAGTCTGGGTCAAGATTGAGTCATGTGAGTCACGATCAAGTAAGACCTAATTAGGCTCAGAGGTTAGAGTCTGGATTGTAGGCTAACCCAATTGGTTCTGGCTCAACAATTTGGTGTCTAAGGTAAGTTTGGCACATACGACCGACTGATTTTTAATTGAAGCTACTCGACTCGAATGCATTCTTGTATGAGTTAATGGCATATTCCTTCCACCGGATCTCACTTACCTGGCCATATCTGTTGACACAGTTCTGATCTGAGGATGGTCAATAATCCAAGCTAACCCATGCCACTAGGTTAGTCATAATTGTTATGACTAATGCCAAGTCTAGTTTAATGAGACCTGAATCAAATTCTTCCTAAGAAAAGATTAAGTCTGAGGTCTTCCACCATTGTAGATGTGCGGGCCCTTCTCGGGTTGATTGTTCTTGGACTGGTTACAGTGGCTCAGTTGCACCAGGAAGATGCAACCATGTCTATTAGGCATTGGATGCTATGGGCTGGAGGATGAGTTGGGCTCAATATTTCGGATACGGTGAGAGACTCAATTAGGAAATCCAGTCTATGCAAATGGTGGGTCTGACTTAACTAAGGAGTGGATCAATATTCCGGATACGGTGAGATTCATGAATTAGAGACCAAGTTTGGGTGCACCATGATTAGAGAATCATTGAACAAGAGTTGTTCACTCATTGGCTAACCCATCACCAATAACTGTTAGGTGAGGTGATGAGTCAGTTGGTGAGACCGCACCACCCACTAGAAATCATTAATCATGGAGATTTTTCGCATCTCTACAGAGGGAAGTGTAGGGATCCGAGAAAATAGTGGAGCTAATTTGTTTAAAAATAAAATCTCTAAACAAATTGGTCAAGTCATAATTACAAGTATCTAACTAGAAATCTTTGACTCTCTATAGGAAAATGTCTGCATCCAACCCATACTGGCACGATATCCTAGACACACATAGACTGACCGGACCAATTATAAAGGATTGGCTCCTGAACTACAAAATTATTTTTGGGTTTCGAAAAGTTAACCCATGTTTTGGACCAACACCCTTCCACCTTACCAGCTCGTCCATCCACTGAACAGAGAGCGTCTCTGGAAAAATGGATAGACGAAGATAATAAGGTCAAGATATTACATGTTGGGCTCGATGTCTGATGAGCTCCAGCACCAACATGAAGATATCGGACTGCTCGCCAAATGTTGGCTCACCTGCAAGGAGATGTTTGGTGAACAGAGTCGCGCAGCCAAGTATCAAGTCACGAAATGACTTTTTAAGGCTAAAATGCGCAATGGGCAGTCAGTCCAAGATCACTATCTGACAATGATCAAGGACATGGAAGAGCTTGAGAAGCTCGGTGTGAAGTTAGACTTGGATCTGTAGAATGACATAATTTTGCAATCTTTGACTGATGTGTATAGGCAGTTCATCATGAACTACCATATGCATAAACTTCAAAATTCCTTGGCCGAACTTATGAACATGCTGGTTACCGCTGAGCTTTCTATGAAAGGTTCTAAAGGCTCAGTGCTTGCTATGGAATGAACTTTTTTCAAGAGAAAATCTTTTGGAAAGAAAAAGAAGTCTGTGAAAAGGCAGAAGATGGAAGGAGGAAAGAAGAAAAAGACAGAGCTGAAAAAGAAGGCCGCTGACAAAGAAAAATATTTTCATTGCAACAATGACGACCACTGAAAGAGAAACTGCTTTACTTACTTAACCACCCTAAAGAATAAGAAGGAGGCAGGTCCTTCTGGAGGCATGCTCATTATTGAGTCTAATCTGATGGTTTTTTCTGCATCCGGTTGGATGCTTGACTCTGGTTCTAGTGCTCATTTGTGCACTTTCATGCAGGATCTTAAGGATAGCAGGAGGCTGAGGAATAGTGAGATGATCCTGCACGTCAGAAATGAAGCAAGAGTTACTATCGTGGCCATGGGAACATACCCTCTTCGACTACTATCTGGTTTAGACTTAGTGTTAAAAGACTATTATTATGTGCCTGCAGCAAGCAGGAATTTGATTTTTGTTTCTTGTCTTGTATTAGAAGGCTATGTAATTAGTTTTCTTAAGGACCATTGTAACATTCTTTATGAAAAAAATAAAATTGCAAGTGGTTTTCTTATTAACGGTCTTTATCGGTTACATATTGATGTATCTATTTTTAATATTGAGCAAAATATGAATACCATGAAATGACCTAGGGATAGTCCAAATGATAGGTATCTATGGCACCTAAGTCTAGGTCATATAGCAGAAGATAGGGTTAACAAATTGGAGAAAATTGGGCTATTGAGTTCGTTGACTTTCGAGTCATATCCAATTTGTGAATCTTATCTTCATGGCAAAATGACTAAGCTTCGTTTTGTAGGACATGGAAAAAGGGCCATGGATCTTCTTGCCCTAGTACATACTGATGTGTGCGGCCCATTTGATGTGCCAGCTAGAGGCAACTTTGTCTACTTCATAACCTTAATTGATGATTTATGTAGGTATGGATATGTTTATGTTATGAGACACAAGTCTGAAGCTTTTGAAAACTTCAAGAAATTCAAACATGAAGTAGAAAAGCAAACTGAAAAATCCATCTAGGTTCTTCGATCAGATCAAGGAGGTGAATATCTTAGTCGGAAATTCCTGGACTATCTTAAAAAAAATGGCATAGTCTCTCAATAGACTCCACCTAGAACACCTCAACTCAACGGAGTTTTGGAATGGAGGAACCGGACTCTATTAGATATGGTCCGATCCATGATGAGCTTCACAGATCTCTTTGATTTTCTTTAGGGACACTGTTTGTTAACTACAATATACATACTAAATAGGGTTCCTTCTAAAACCGTTCCTACCACACCATATGAGATATGGCATGGTAAGAAACCAAGTCTGAGTCATCTCAGAATTTCGGGTTATCCGGCTCATGTCAAAAGACAACAAGCGGACAAGTTAGACTTTAGGTCTTTTAGAGCTCGATTTATAGAATATCTTAAAGAGTCATAAGGATATTATTTCTATATTCTAGAAGATGACAATGTGATTATGAGTCGACATGCCATCCTTCTTGAAAAATAGTTTATTCAAGATAGCGGCATTGAAAAGTAGATCAACCTCGATAAGAAAGTGTCACAAGAGCAACGAGCTAAGGACCAAATGGAACCAAATTAGGTTAAGCCAATCCAATCATTACCTCCTCCACCTCGTAGATCGGAAAGAGTTTTTCATTTTCTTGAGAGGTACTTAGGTACTATTTCAGAAGAAGTAGACGAAATGTTCCTCGTAGGTAATGGAGTTCATGGTGATGATACCAAAACCTATAATGAGGCGATATCGGATATCGACTCTAAGAAATGGTTAAAGGCAATGAAGTCAGAAATTGACTCGATGCACTCAAACCAAGTCTGGATCTTGGTAGATCCACCAGAAGGTATAGTACCTATTGGATGTAAATGGATCTATAAGAGAAAGATTGGTGCAGATGAAAATGTAGAGATATTCAAAGCTAAATTAGTGGCAAAAGGTTATAGTCAACATGAAGGCATTGACTATCAGGATATCTTTTCACTAGTAGCTATGCTTTAAATCCATCGACATTGCTTGCTGTTGCAGCTATTTTGATTATGAAATATGAACAATGGATGTGAAAAACGACATTCTTAAATGGATATATTGATAAATATCTATATGGAACAGTCGCTAGGTTTCAACATCCAGTGATGCTGATCATAAGGTATGCAAGCTGCAAAGGTCCATATATGAACTTAAGCAAGCATCTCGAAGTTGGAATACTCATTTTAATGATACGATCAAATTATTTAGTTTTATTAAAAATGAGGAGGAGCCATGTGTCTTTAAAAAGGTCAGTGGAAGCATTGTTGTCTTCCTCGTATTGTACATGGATGACATCCTTCTTATTGAGAATGATATTCCCATGTTGACCATAGTTAAAATATGGTTATCTAAAGAATTCTCCATGAAAGACCTAGGAGAAGCATCCTTTATTCTAGGAATTAAGGTCTATAAAGATAGACCAAATAAGATGATAGGACTTTCACAGAAGATGTACATAGAGGAAGTGCTAAAAAGGTTTTGCATGAAAATCTCTAAGAGGGATTTGGTACCCTTCAAACATGGCATTCAGCTTTCCAAGAAGATGTGCCCTAACACACTTGAGAAAATAGAATGCATGAGCAAGATCCCTTATGCTTCAACAATAGGGAGCCTCAGGTATGCCATGTTATGTACATGACCTGATATAGCTCATGCTGTGAGTGTCATGAGCAGATATCAGTCGAATTCAAATGAAGAACACTGGACTTCTGTGAAATGTTTCCTTAAGTACTTGAGAAGAACTAAGGATATGTTGTTGGTCTTTGGTAATGGAGAACTCTAAGTCCAGGGGTATACAGACTCAAATTTTATGTTCGATGAAGATGATCAAAAGTCGACATCTGGGAGTCTATTTATGTGCAATGGTGGAGCTGTCAGTTGGAAAAGTTTCGAGCAGACAGTGATAGCAGATTCCACCATGGAAGTAGAATACAACGCTGCGTCAGAAGCTGCAAAGGAGGCATTCAGGTACAAGAAGTTTGCTGCAGAGATTGGAGTGATACTCAGATGCATATTCCTCTGTACTGGCGATAATAATGGCACTATAGCCCTTGCTAAGGAGCCGAGGTCCTCATTAGAAAATCAACCAATCGAGCGGCGGATACAATCTCATCTACGATTACTTCAAGAAGGGTTTTACATTGAGGTCAAGAGAGTCGACTTTGCAAGGCAATGCAGTAGTACTCGCTTACAAAAGTTTGTGGGCCAGCAGAAGATCAAGAGCCACCCTGAGAAGATAGGAACTTAGATTTGTAGCCAATTGGCTTTAGGTAAGTGGGAGTTTGTTAGATATCTCTGTGCCCCTAGAGCCAAAATTGGCTGACACTTTGTATATACCTCTAAGGGACAAATTATAATTTTGGAACTATAAATATAAAATAGATTAAATATTCTATCACAAATGTGTATTTAGTGTCTGCTGTCTTCCCTTAAGTTTTAATGGTAATGATAGTTTTTATTTTCAAAGAGTTTTGGAAAACAATTTGAGACAGAAATTTTCATTATTTAAACTTCAAAAAATGCTCCTTGACCGTAGGCTCATCGTGAGGATAGTAGTCGATTCCCAGAGTTGGTGGTTACATCATTCTTTATAGTAGATGAGTTTGAGTCCTAGATGGTATAGAGACACTAAGAGCGAGAGTACAATAGTAATCGTTAGAGAAGCGAGGGCAACTGAGCGTGACCCACCTGGCGAGGCAGTCCATAAGAAAGTCCACATTCTCGTTGAATGACTGACCTCGGAAGCTTGCAGTGGTGGGTGTCCTGGTTTTTTTGACGCTGAAGGTGCATCGGTAGTTTTACTACCCCTACCCCAAACCTCCCCTATAAATACTACTACCCCTACTACTACTCCTTAACCCCTACCTTACTACCTAACCAAAACCACCTCAAACCTTGGAGGGTGT
The DNA here is from genome assembly GCA_006176705.1 of Cocos nucifera. Lineage (NCBI taxonomy): Eukaryota > Viridiplantae > Streptophyta > Magnoliopsida > Arecales > Arecaceae > Cocos > Cocos nucifera. The sequence continues at coordinate 5,515 of QRFJ01005113.1, read as the reverse complement.
TATAGTTTGACTAACCTGACTCGGTCTCCTAGCCATTCAAAACTCTAAGGTTGTTAATGTTTGGCTTATAGCATTTCTCATTGGTAAGAATTTGGATTGGCACCCAAAAGAAAAATCTATCTAGCTCGGTGGATGAGGAGTAAAGCCTATGTGATCAAATGAGAAATCAAGTTCTTTTCCAGCCCATGGCATGGAAGAGTGCAATAATAGAAAAAGAGTTTTTTTATTTCCGATTTTCAACATCGAACTTAAATCGAATGATTAAATCATATGCTGGAAAAATTAGGTTTGATGAGTTCACATTTAACCCCTAATCTGATCGTGGCTCAGAAATAGAAGAAACTTAAATCAATAAGTAAATGCACCGAGAGTTCATTTTCAACTTTTGTCGGTTGCCAACCATATAATTGCTAGGTATCACTGGTGGATTTTTGGAGAAATTAGAATGATTTGGATGATCGATCATATCTAATTTGTCCTAAATTAGAAGAGTTTGGATCCATCCGAAGAAAGTTTTGAATGACCTGTCCGATGATTTGAGATTGTTAGATATGTTATGCTCTGAAGTCCAGACATTAGTGACACTTGTAATACACTTCTAGAGGCAAAATTACAAATTTTTACTATAAATACATAAAATGGGTTTTATTTTCTTATCATAAATGTGTATTTAAGTAAATCTGTGATTACATCTTTGAGTTAATGGTAATGGATAATTCTTATTTTCACAGAGTTAAAAATTTAAAGACAAGAATTTTTATTATTAAACTCATAAAATGGCTCCCTGACCGTAAGATCATCATGAGGTGGTGATTGATCTAGAAGGTTGGTGTATGATGCTTCTTTTATAGTAGATGAGTCTTGACGTCTACAAGTATAGACACAGAGCAGAGTATAGATGCTCGTTAGAGAATGAGGGCAATGAGCGTGACCAACCCTCGAGTTAGTCATAAGAAAAGTCTACCCTTCTCATCAATGACTGACTTCAAAGCTATATGTGGTGTGTCCCTAGTTTTTGACGTGAGGTGCATCGACAGTTACCTTGAGGGTGTTTCTAGTTTGACTACACAATGACCTCGGTCTCCTAGCCCATCTCAGAACCATAGAGGTGGGGGTTAATGTTTGGCTATGCATGTTCATTGTAGGAATTGAATTTGCAACCAAGAAGAAAAATTATCTACCTCGGTGGAATGAGGAGCAGCCCTATGATGATCATGAGAATCAAGTCATAAGCCATGGCCAGTGGTTAGAGTGAAATAATAGAAAGAGTTTCTATTAAGGTTTTCACATTAAGACTTGAATTAAATGATTAAATATATGATAGCAATTTAAGGGTTTTGGACGAGTTTCACTTAACCCTAAATCTAATTGGGACGCTTCAAAGATAGAGAACTTAATCATAGGTAGCTTGCAGCGAGAGGTTCAAATTCTTTAATTTTGATGGATTGTCAATCATAAATCTCTAGGTGGTCCCTGGTGATTTTTGGAGCAATTAGACATGATTTAGATGATTTGATCATTCAGTTGTCTGAATGCAGAAGATTCTGATCCATCGAAGAAGTTTTCGATGAATGATGCGACGATCAATGAATACTCCATTACACCAGTACAGAACTTGAACCTAACTGGATCACACAAACAAGGAATTTGAATCTAGATATCATTCAATTTTGGACCTAACCTAAGTTCATTGATTTTTGAATTTAGATTCAATTAGGTTCAAGAAAATCTCCCGTGGCTTAGCACACGATTGAAAACTCAACATTTTTTCCTTTTACTACTCATTAAAAGTTATCTTGACTGAGCCTAACTGAAGTTTTTATGCTCATCAGGTACCTTTACTTGGTCTAACCTGGGAGCTTATCAGGTTCAAGAAAAGGGTTTTGTCCTTAATTTATGAAGAATAAATTTCCGACAACACGGCCTATTTTTTCATCACCTGCTTAATTCTTGTCCTTTTGAGCTTTGGTCAACATTGACGCCCTTACTCTTGGACATCTGCCCATGTTCTTGATTATTGGAGAAGTAGAATACGGGGTTTATCCCCATACTACGATTTTAGAAGAAGGGGCGCACGCTAGATGGCGTGCGCCTATGGGATCGGGATGCCTGGAGTTCCATGGCGGATGGGGACTCTAGGTTTGCTTCTTGATTCTAACTTAGGTGACCTTATCTATAGACTTTGAACTAGTCTTAAGCACCATCTTAAGGATGAATTTTATAGGCCTCTCTCTGATTGATGGGAATGAATGTCATCCCATCAATCAGAATTTAAAATCTGATTGCAATGAAGCAATGCGATTGGGCTGAGAATGAATGTTGCATCGGCACAGCGGCAAGCATGGGTCTATAATAAATCCTGTTTGCGCTCCAACTTTCATGAGTTTCTCTTTAGGCCCAAGCCCAAGGCTTTGCCCTCTCCTCCTCCATGCATTTTTGATCCTCTTCTCCTCTCATATCCAAGGAAGTTGGATCCTTCAGTTTTGGGCGATCCAGGCAAGAAAAGGCTGACAAGAAAGGAAGAAGGCAGCACTGCTGCAGAGACAATTGCTGATCTTCAGAAGGAGTTTTGAAGATCCTCCAAATCAGCTCCAGATCTGATTTTTTGGGAGAGATATAAAAAAGGAGAAGATCTCTAGAATCCAATCTGCCGTGGATACCGGTAGAGGTCAGGCCGCTTGCTGAAAGAAATTCTACATTTTTTGGACTAGGTTCGTTTAGATTCTGATCGGAATTAAGAAGATATCTTTCCAAAACTTTTTTTCTTTGATCCTAAATTAGACTCTGAGATGTTTTAGATCTGATATTTATTATTCTAATAATTAAAATTAACATCTTGATAAATTAAATCAATTAATTTAATCTTGAATGTAGGAATAATCTATTACCCATTGATTGATCTTGTAAGCAGCGGAGGGTTCCTGGATCTAGCACGCAAGTGCCTGGTACTCTACCGATATCCCAACTCAGACTAGATTTCTAAGATCCTCTTCTTCTCTATTGCATCTCCAAAATTAGATCTGAATCTAATTTGGGGATCTTCAAAAACACCTTTTTCAAGATCAGGCAGTTGTCCTTTGCAGTACGCAGGCCTTCTAGCTTTCTGTCAGCCTTTTTCTCCATCTGGATTGTTCATAACTAAGATTCCCAAACTCCTTTTGGGCATCGAGAGGGAGGGAGACAGTGGAGCTTAGCATGGAGGAGGAGAGCGGAAGGCAGCCGGTTGTTTGTGGGAATTTTAATGCTATTTGAGTTGGGTTGGTGGGTCTTATTTTATAGACTATGCGTGATCCAATACCTTTCTTTCGCCAACCAATCACAACCTTTTTGTGAAATGCATAACTCTAAATTGATTGGTGGAATAGAGATCCCTTTAAGATTATCTTAGATTGGTTGCTTACGACCAAGTCAAACTTGGTACTCTAGGAGAAGTCTAATCACAAATCTAAAAAGGGATGAGTCCTATCCAAGAGATTCGCTGGGTTGCTCCAGCTTGGCACAACGCCTAGGGTGGGCATGCGCCTCCTCCTTGCTAGATTTCTAGTATGCGGGAAACAAGCACCCACCAGCTTCTCCAATAGTGAGTGACATAATGCGATAGATGGAGTCACAAGTGGTCCCAATGGTCAACATTTGACAATCAAAGGTCAACTTTTGACCAAAGGTCAAAGGATTGAGACCAATGGCCAGGTGAACCAAAAATCGCAGGTATTATATTACACAAAATAAGACAACCATTTCTTTGATCTGACAGGCTCCAGTCCAAACCAAGTAAAGGTCTCTGATTGGAGCCACATTCTTTGACTCAGTTAGGATAAATATTTATGATAGTAACAAAAAGAAGAACGTTAAGATTCAATCGAGTGGCTAACACGATTTCCCTTGAACTAATTGAATTTCCTCATTCCAAATCAAATTGAACTGGATCAGTTCAAATTGATGATGACCAGATTCAAACCCTTAATTTGTGTGACCCGCAGTTAGGTTTCAGTTTTTCTGTAATGAATATGGGATATATCATGATTCCTATCATCAACATTCATCGAAATTTACTTTCGATGGATCAGAACTCTTCTAATTCGAATAGCTAAATGATGATCATCTAAATCATTCTATTGCTTTCCAAATCCCCATGACACCTAGCAGTATATGTGGCCAACCCATCAGAGCTGAAATGTGAACCTCTTTGGTGCAGTTACCTGTGTGATTAAGTTTCTTCTATCTTTGAGCCCCGATCAGATTAGGGGTTTTTAAGGTGAACTCGTCAAACCCTAGTTTCTGTCATATCATGTACATCATTCGAATTCAATTGATGTGAAACCTAAATAGAAACTCTTCATATTTTCACTCTCCCGTGGGCCATGGGCTTCTAGAGTTGATTTTCATGATCAATCATAGGGCTGCTCCTCTAACCAACGCGACGATAGATGATTCATTCTTGAATTGCAATCCAGTTTCTACATATAAACAGCTATAGGCCAACATCACCGCTCAGGCGTTTTCGTATGGCTAGAAGACGCGAGTTTATGGTGTAGTCAAACTATAACAACGTCAGGTAAACTATCGATGCACGCCTCAAGTCAAAGAACCTCAGACCCACCCACTGGTAGCATCGGAGTCAGTCATTGACGAGAAGGTGATTTTCTAATGACTAGCCTCAAGGTGGGTTCCACGCTCAGTGCCTCATTATCTAAAGAGGTACCTGGTACTCTTGCTCTGGTGTCTCCACACAATAGACTCAAGCTCATCTACTAAAGATAAATGATTTAATAACCCCACCTTCCAGATCAAGTCACCATCCTCGTGATGAAAAATCCTATGGTGAGAGCATTTTATGAGTTTAATAATGATTATCTTCCATGTCTTAAATTTTCAAAACTCTTTAAAATTATGAATTATCATTACGCATTAACTTAAAGGAATGTATGCACAGAACACTAATACCATATTGTGATTAAGAAAAAATCCATTTTTTTGATAAATTAATCAAAATTAACACTTTTTACCCTTAGCAGTGTGTTTGGTGCAAGAAATCCGTCGCCGCCGAGGTCGGGCCGTAATCGAGGCGCTGGAAGCCAACAGGGGAACCCTGCAAAACGCAAGTCCCGTCCGGAGCCGGTGGGGGTGGTGGGCTTCCGGCAGGACCCTCCGACGGTCAAGTTAGTTTCCGGCACCCGTAATTGGAGTGGCCCGGAATGAGTTCCGGAGCTTAGAAATGTTGGAGGAGAGCTTAGAGGCCTTGAGAGCGAGAGTTCAGAGACCTCGCCTTAGTATTGTGGGAGGGTTCCTTTTATAGGCGGAGCTTGATGGTGGACAACATGCACGCGCCGCGTGCTGGCGGGCGCTTCGAGGTTCGGCGGAGGGTCAGTCCCCACCTGGTCCGTGTTGCGAGCACGATATTGGGGTGACAGCATGGCCGTCCCTGGCAAGTGGGGTGCTATTGGCGGGCCCGGCCGGGCCCGGGGGGGCGGGCGGACGCTGGGAGCGGACTGACTGGATAGTGGGAATGGTTGCT
>QRFJ01005112.1:16945-69619 GCA_006176705.1 Cocos nucifera | reverse complement strand
GAGATCACCAACTGACATCATCACCTCAACCTAACAGTTATTGGTGATGGTTAGCCAATGAGTGAACAACTTCTTGTCAATGATCTCTTAATCATGGTGCACCCAAAACTTGATCTCTAATTAACTATGAATCTCACCATAATCCCAAATATTTGATTCCACTCCTTAGTTAAGTCAGACCCCCTTTTGCATAGACTGAGTTTCTAAATTGAGTACTCTCACTCGTATCCAAAATATATTCGAGCCAAACTCCGCTTTCCACCCATAGCATCCAATGCCTAATAGACATGGTTGCGTTTCCCGGTGCCAACTGAGCCACTGTATCCAATCGAGACAATCAACCCCGGAAGGGCCCGCGCATTCTATAATGGTGAAGACCGTCAGACTTAATCTTTTCTTAGAAAGAATTGATTCAGGATCTCATTAACTGACTTGGCTTAGTCATAACAATTATGATTAACCTAGTGGCATGGGTTAGCTCAGATTATTGACCACCTCAAATCAGAACTGTGTCAACAGATATGGCCAGGTAAGTGAGACTGGTGGAAGGAATATGCCATTAACTTGTACAAGAACGCATTTAGGATGAGTAGCTTCCAATTAAAAACCAGTCGGTCGTATGTGCCAAACTTACCTTAGACACCAAATTGTTGAGCCAGAACCAATTGGGTTTGCCTACAATCCAGACTCTAACCTCTGAGCCTAATTAGGTCTTGCTTGATCGTGACTCGATCTTGACCCAGACTTAATCCTATTAGGTTGGTCAATTTAAGCATTGTTGATCCCGTCTAACCAACTCTTGATTCGGTTTGATCAACCGCTTAGACCTAATTGATCTACTCAAGCTCGAACCCAGTATATGAATATGTCTTAGATCTGAAATTCTCAATTTTAGACCTAATTGATATTCCATAATCTTAATTTTTAATTAAGTAGGGTTCATAAACAAAATATGCACAATAAATCCTAGGGTTTCAGGATCTAGGATTTTGCAGAAAGTAAGTTTTGGATTTCTGATTAAGCACGAACGCGCAGCATCCCTACACATCATAAAAACATCCCATCAAATGGGAAGAGTGGGCCTTTAAACCCTTCTTCATTCTTATGACCGGACGGCCAAGAGGAACGCCTTAATCAGGAACATTCAATACTACAAAACAGTATCAGATCTCATATACAAAGTAGATCTAATCTGGCATATTTTGCATACATCTCATGTATCGAATCATGCATGTTTTCAAATCTAAATTATCTCATAATAATCTAAAAATTTAGATTTAAATTGATCTAATCAAAATAAATTCTAATCTAGACAATTATGTAGAACTATTCTACAACTAGTCTAGACATGCATCAATCACATCTCATATGATGTTTAAAATTAAATAATTTTTATTTGCTATTTTTTAGATATTATTATAACCATTATAATATCAAAAAATAGTAAATAAATGGATCTAAAATATTATTTAATCAGATTAAATCAAAAACATGCAAGACTATTCTATAGAACTATTCTATTTTAGAACTAGTCATGCATATTTCCTAATCTTAGATCCAAATCATTTAATTTTTATTTTTTTTCTAATTTCAGATCTGATCACATCTCATGTGACATCTAAAATCATTTATTTTATAATTAAAATAAATTTAAAATCAGATCTAAATAATTTAGAACCTTGGCTCTTATACCAGTTGAAGGAAAATTCTGATTTTCCGATCTAGGTTCGTTCAGATCTGATCAGATCAAGAGATATATTTCAAAATTTTTCTATTTAATCTATATTTGATCTGAAATATTTTAGATCTGATTCTTATTATTTTAATAAATAAAATAAAGTAAGGATAAATTAAATCAAATTTAATTTACCTAATTTGGGTAATCCTATTATCCTATTGATGATCCTGTATGCAGCAGAAGGTTCTGAATCTAGCGACACAAGCGCCTAGCCTCTACCTGTATCCACTTGGGTTGGATCTAGAGATCCTCTTCTTCTCTATCACATCTCCAAAAATTAGATCTGGATCTGATCTAGAGGATCTTCAAAACTCCTTTTGAAGATCAGCAGTCGTCCTTCGCAGCAGTGCAGCCTTCTTGCTTTTGATCGCCTTTCTCTTGCTTGGATCGCACCAACAAAAATCCAAAACTATTTTGGACGTGGAAAGGAGAGGGAGAAGAAGCTTTGACATGGAGGAAGAGAGGAGAAAAATCCTTGGGCATGGGGAATTCTGATTACACTTTGAGTTGGGTATAGGGTCTTATTTATAGACTAACTGTGATCCAACTCCTCTTCTTCCCAACCAATCACAATCCTTTGTAAAATCAGATCTAAATCTGATTGGTGGAAATAGAGTCCCCTGGATTCCACCTTAGAGGGTGCCTAGGATCAGTCAAACTGTATTCTTAGAAGAACTCTAATTGGAATCCAAAAAGGGAGGTGGAGTCCTTATCCAACAAGGACTCCAGGGCGCCTCCAACTTGGGCGCACGCCTAGGGTGGCGTGCGCCCTCCTCCTTGCCAGATTCTAGCAGGGGGACAGGCCCCCACCAGCTCTCCAATAGGTGTGTGACATGTGGTCAAAAGTCAAAGTATCAATGGTCAACATTTGACCAGTCAAAGGTAGACTTTTGACCAAAGTCAAAGAACAAGAAATGGCAGGTGACCAAAAATGGTAGGTAATGTCTTACAAAATAAGACAACCTTTTCTGACTTGGACAACCTCCAGTCAGACCATATGAAGGCCTCTGATTGAGCACAAACTCCTTTGGCTCAGACAGGACAACTTATTTATGATAGTAAAAGAAGAACGTTAGGTTCAATCGAGTGCTAGCACGATTTCCTTGAACCTAATTGAATCTCATTCAGATCAATTGAACTAGATCAGTTCAATTGATGATCACCAGATTCAAACCCTTGTTTGTGTGACCCAGTTAGGTTCAGTTCTGTATGGTAATGGGATATGTCATGATCTCTATCATCGACATCATCGAAACTCCTTTCGATGGATCAGAACTCTTCTGATTCGAACAGCTAGAATGATCGATCATCTAAATCATTCTAATTGCTCCCAAAATCCACCAGTGACACCTAGCAGTATATGGTGGCAACCCATCAGAGCTGAATGCGAACCTCTTGGTGCAGCTACCTGTGTGATTAAGTTCTTCTATCTTGAGCCTCGATCAGATTAGGGTTAAGGTAAACTCGTCAAACCCTAGTCTCTGTCATATGATGTAATCATTCGATTCGAGTCCGATGTGAAAATCTAAATAGAAACTCTTTCTATTATTTCACTCTGCCATGGCCATGGACTTCTTGGACTTGATTCTCATGATTATCATAGGGCTGCTCCTCTACCACCGAGGTAGATAGATTCCATCTTGATGCAATCCAGTTCCTACAATGAACATGTTATAGCCAACATACACCTCAGGGTTCCATATGGCTAGGAGACTGAGTAATGGTGTAGTCAAACTATAACACCCTCAAGGTGAACTGCCGATGCACCTCAGGTCAAAGAACCAGACACACTACTGCAGCATCGAGTCAGTCATTGACGAGAAGGTAGACTCCCTAATGACTACTCGAGGTGGTCACGCTCAGTGCCCTCGTTCTCTAACGAGTATCCTGTACTCTCGCTCTGGTGTCTCCACACCATAGACTTAAGACTCATCTACTAAAGAGAAGCGATTGTACACCAACCTTTTCGGATCAATCACCATCCTCGTGATGATCCTATGGTCGGGAGCATTTTATGAGTTAACAATGATTATTCATGTCTTAAATTTCCAACTCTTGAAAATATGAATTATCATTACCATTAACTCAAAGGATGTATCACAGACATTAAATACACATATGTGATAGAAAATAACCCATTTTATTGATATTAGTTAAAATTACAATTTTGCCCCTAGAAGTGTATTACAAGTGTCAGCCAATTTTGGCTTCTAGGGCACATATATCTAACATGCTTGAGGTGGTCATGCTCAGTGCCTTTGTTCTCCAACAAGTATCTATGCTCTCGCTCTGGTATCTCTACACCATAGACTCAAGACTCATCTATCCTAAAGAAGTGATCGTACAACAACCTTCCGAATCAATCACCATCCTCATGATGATCCTATGATCGAGAGCATTTTATGAGTTAATAATGAAAATTCAAGTCTTAAATTTTCAACTCTTGAAAATATGAACTATCATTACCATTAACTTAAGGGATGTATCACAGATACTTTCAAATACACATTATGATAGAATATAATTCATTTTATTATTTATAGTTAAAATTATAATTTTGCCCTTAGAAGTGTATTATAAGTGTCAGGCATTCTGGCTTCTAAGGCATACATATCTAACAAACTCCCACTTGACCTAAAGCCAATTGGCTATAAATCTAAGTCCCATCTTCTCAAGGTGGACTTCAATCTTTTGCTGGCCCAACGGCTTTGTAAGTGGGTCTGCCACATTGTCTGCGGAGTCGACTCTCTTGACCTCGACGTAACCTTTCTTAAGATAATCGCAGATGAGGTGGTATCGCCGCTCGATGTGCTTGGATTTTTAGTGAGACCTCGGCTCCTTAGCAAGGGCTATGGTGCCATTATTATTGCAGTATAGAGGAATGGCATCTAACGGCATCACTCCGATCTCTGTGATGAACTTCTTATACCAAAATGCCTCCTTCATAGCTTCGATGCAGCAATGTATGCTACTTCCATGATGGAATCTGCTATCATTATCTGCTTGGAACTCTTCCAACTGACAGCACCACCATTACACACAAACAGACTCCTAGATGTTGACTTTTGATCATCTATATTGGACATAAAATCTAAGTCTGTATACCCTTGGACTTGGAGTCCTCCATTACCAAAAACCAACATCATATCCTTAGTTCTTCTCAAGTACTTAACGATACATTTCATAGAAGTCTAGTGTTCTTCATCTGGATTCGACTGATATCCGCTCGTGACACTCAGAGCATGGGCTATATCAGGTCGTGTACATAACATGGCATACATGAGGCTCTCTATTGCTAAAGCATAAGGGATCTTGCTCATGCATTCAATCTCCTCAGGTGTGTTGAGACACATTTTCTTGGAGAGATAAATGCCATGTCTGAAGGATACCAATCCTCTCTTGGAGTTTTTCATGCTAAACCTCTTTAGCACTTTCTCTATGCACATCTTCTGTGAAAGACCTAGCATCCTATTCGATCTTTCTCTATAGATCTTAATTCCTAGAATGAAGGATGCTTCTCCTAGGTCTTTCATGGAGAATTCTTTAGATAACCATATTTTAACTATGGTCAACATGGAAATATCATTCCCAATAAGTAGGATATCATCTACGTACAGTACGAGGAAGATAATAGCGCTCCCGCTAAATTTTTTGAAAACACATGGTTCTTTCTCATCCTTAATGAAACCAAACAATTTGATCACATCATTAAAAAGAGTATTCTAGCTCTGAGGTGCTTGCTTAAGTTCATATATGGACCATTGCAGCTTGCATACTTTGTGATCAACATCACTAAATGTGAAACCTAGTGGTTGTTCCATATAGATATCTTCCTCAAGGTATCCATTTAAAAACATCGCTTCATGTCCACTTGCTATATTTCATAATCAAAATAGGCTGCAACAGCAAGCAATGTGTAGATGAATTTTAGCATGGCTACTGACAAAAAGGTATCTTGATAGTCAATTTTTTCACGCTGACTATACCCTTTTTCCACTAATCTAGCTTTGAATATCTTCACATTTTCATCTGCACCAATCTTTCTCTTGTAGATCCATTTACACCTAATAGTTAATATACCTTTAGATAGATCTACCAAGGTTCAGACTTGGTTTGAGTGTATCGAGTCAATTTCTGACTTCATTGCCTCTAACCATTTCTCGGAGTTGATATCTGATATCGCCTCATCATAGGTTTTGGATCATCACCACAAACTCCATTACTTATGTGAAATATTTTCTCTACTTCCTCTAAAATAGTACCTAAGTACCTCTCAGGAGGATGAAAAATTTTTTCCAATCTACGAGGTGAAGGAGGTAGTGATTGTATTAGCTCAACCTGATTTAGTTCCATAGGGTCCTTAGCTCGTAGCTCTTATGAGATTTTCTCCTTGAGCTTGATCTGCTTTCCAATGCCACTATCTTGAATAAACTATTTTTCAAGAAAGATGGCATGCCAACTCACAATCACATTATGGTCTTTTAGAATGTAGAAATAATATCCTAATGATTCTTTTGGATATCCTATGAATTGAGCTCTAAAGGACCTATAGTCTAACTTGTCCACTTATTATCTTTTGACATGAGCCGGACAATCCCAAATTTTGATATAACTCAGACTTGGTTTCTTACCATGCCATATCTCATATGATGTGGTAGGAACGATTTTAGAGGAAATTCTATTCAGTAAATATATAGCAGTTAACAGACTATGTCCCTAAAAAAAATCAGGAAGGTCTGTGAAGCTCATCATGGATTGGACCATATCTAATAGAGTTTGGTTTCTCCATTCTAAAATCTCATTGAGTTGAAGTATTTCAGATGGAGTCCATTGAGAGAGTATGCCATATTGCTTGAGATAGTCCAAAAATTTTTGACTAAGGTATTCACCTCCTCGATCTAATCGAAGAACTTTAATGGATTGTCCAGTTTGCTTTTCAACTTCATGTCTAAATTTCATAAACTTTTCAAAGGCTTCAAACTTGTGTCTCATAAGATACACATACCCATACTGAGATAAATCATCGATAAAGGTTATGAAGTAAACAAAATTGCCTCTAGCCAGCACATCAAATGGGCTGCACACATCAGTATGTACTAGGATAAGTAATTCCATGGCCCTTTCCCCATGTCCTACAAAAGAAAGCTTAGTCATTTTGCCATGAAGATATAATTCATAAATTGAATATGATTCGAAAGTCAACAAACTCGATAGCCCGATTTTCTCTAATTTGTTAATCCTATCTTTTGCTATATGACCTAGCCTTAGGTGCCATAGATACCTATCATTTGGACTATCCCTAGGTCTTTTTGATCTTTTGGCATTCACATTTTGCTCAATATTAAAGATAGATACATCAATATGTAACTGGTAGAGACCGTTAATAAGAAAACCACTTGCAATTTTATTTCTTTCATAAAGAATATTACAATGGTCCTTAAGAAAACTAATTACATAGCCTTCTTGTGCTAAACATGAAATAGAAATCAAATTCCTGCTTGCAGCAGACACATAATAATAATCCTTAAGTACTAAATCTAAGCCAAATAGTAGTCGAAGAGGGTAGGTTTCCATGGCCATAGCAACAATTCTTGGTCCATTTTTTGATGCGTAGGATCTTTTCACCATCCCTCAACTTTCTGCAATCCTCAAGACCCTGCATAGAAGTACATAAATGAGCACTAGAACTAAAGTCAAGCACCCAACTGGATGAAGAAGAAACTGCAAGGTTAGATTTAATAACAAGCATACCTCCAGAAGGACCTATCTTCTTCTTATTCTTCAGGGTGGCCAAGTATGTAGGATAGTTTTACTTCTAGTGGTCGTCAGTATTACAATGGAAATACTTTTTTTTGTTAGTGGCCTTCTTCTTCAACTCTGCCTTCTTTTTTTTTCCACCTTCCATCTTCTGCTTTTTCATAGACTTCTTCTTCTTTTCAAAAGACTTTCTCTTGTAAGAAGTCTGTTCCATAGCAAGTACTGAGCCTTTAGAACCTTTCATAGAAAGCTCAACAGTAACCAGCATATTCATAAGCTCGGCCAGAGTATTCTAAAGTTTATGCATATGGTAGTTTATGATGAACTGTCCATACACATTAGTCAAGGATTGTAGAATTATATTATTCTGCAGATCCTGATCTAACTTCACTCTGAGCTTCTCAAGCTCTTCCAAGTCCTTTATCATCATCAGATAATGATCTTGGACTAACTGCCCATCATGCATTTTAGCCTTAAATAGTCATTTAGTGACCTGATATTTGGTTGTGCAACTCTGTTCACCAAACAACTCTTGTAAGTGAGCCAATATTTGGTAGGCAATCTTGATATCTTCATGTTGGCACGAAAGCTCATCAGACATCGAGCCTAACATGTAGTATCTAGCCTTATTATCTTCATCCATCCATTTACAAGAGATGCTCTTTGTTCAGCGGACGGACAAGCTAGTAAGATGGAGGGATCCTGGTCCAATACATGAGTCAACTTTTTGAAATCTAAAATAATTTTGAAGTTCCAAAGCCAATCCTTATAATTGGATCCGATCAGTCTATGGGTGTCCAGGATACGGGCTAGTGGATTGGATGCAGATATTTTTTTTTTTCCTATAGAGAGTTAAAGTTTTTAGTTAGATTTTATAATTAAGACTTGACCAATTTATTTTGAAGTTTAATTTTTTAAATAAATTAGCTCCCACTATTTTCTTGGATTCCTATACTCCCTCTATAGAGATGCAAAAATCTTCATGATTACTGATTTCTAGTGGGTGGTGTAGTCCCACCAACTGACTCATCACCTCATCTAATAGTTATTGGTGATGGGTTAGTCAATGAGTGAACAACTCTTGTCCAATGATTCTCTAATCATGATGCACCCACACTTGGTCTTTAATTCATGAATCTCACCATGTCCAGAATATTGATGCACCCCTTAGTTAAGTCAGACCTACCATTTTTATAGATTGGATTTTTTATTGGGTCTCTCACCATATTCAAAATATTAAGCCCAATCCATCCTCCAGCCCATAGCATCCAATGCCTAATAGACATGGTTGCATCTTTTTGATGCAACTGAACCACTATGACCAGCTGAGAATAATCAACCCTGAGAAGAGCCCGCACATCTACAATGATGGAAGACCATAGACTTAATCTTTTCTTAGGGAGATTTGATTTAGGTCTCTTTAAACTTGACTTGACATAGCCATAACCATTATGACTAACCTAGTGGCATGGGTTAGCTCATATTGTTAGCCACCTTAGATCAGGACTGAGCCAACAAATATAGCCAGATAAGTGAGACCGGTGGAAGGAATATGCCATTAACTGGATAAGAATGCATTCGAGTCGAGTAGCTCCTAATTAAAAATCAATCGATTGTATCTGCCAAACTTACCTTAGACACCAAATTGTTGAGCCATAACCAATCGGGTTAGCCTACAATCCAGACTCTAACCACTTAGCCTAATTAGGTCTTAACTTGATCGATCACTCATGTAATTCGATCTTGATCCAGACTTAATCCTATTAGACTAGTCAATTTAAGTACTCTTGATCCCATCTAACCAACTCTTGATTTGGTTTGATCAACCGCTAGGCCTAATTGAGCTACCCAAGTCCGAACCCAATTTTATTAATATATCTTAGATCTAAAAATTCTCAATTTTATAATTAATATATTTTATAATATTAATTCTTAATTAAGTTTAGGATTCATAAATAAAACATGTATATAAAATTTTAGAATTTTAGGATCTAGGGTTTTGCAGAAAATAAGTTTTTTGATTTCTGATTAAGGACGAACGCGCAGCACTCCTACACACCATAAGAACACCCCATCGAATAGAAGGAGAGGGCCTTTAAATTCTACTTCATTCTTATGATCGGATGGCCAAGGAGAATGCCTTAATCAAAAATATGATAAATCTACAAAACTAGTTAGATCTACATCATATATCGCATATATTAAAATTGAGCTAAATAAAAACATATTTTGCATACATCTCAAGTATCATATCATGCATATTTTTAGATATAAATTATCTCATAAATATATAAAAAATAAGATTTAAATTTGATCATATCAAATTAAAATTTATTCTAGATAATTTTGTAGAACTATTCTACAACTAGTATAAACATGCATCTATCATATCTTAAATGAACAAATTAAATAAATTTATTTTTTATTTTTTAGATCTAATTATAATATTTATAATATCAAAAAATAATAAATAAATAGATTTAAAAATTATAATTAATTAAATTAAAATTATGATTATGCTAGACTACACATAGAATAATTCTATTCCTAGTCTAGTCATGCATCTCATACATCTTAGATCTAGATTATTTTATTTTTTATTTTTTAATTTTAGATCTAATCATATCTAATGTGACATCTAAAATTATCTAATTATTAAATTAAAAATAAATTAAAATTAGATCTAATGAATTATGGAATCTGACTCTGATACCAGTTAAAGGAAAAAGCCATATTTTCTTGGTCAGGTTCATTCAGATCTGATTGGATCAAGAGAGATATTTTAAAAAAATTTGCTCTGAGCTTCTAATCAGATCTAAGACTTCTCAGATATGATCTTATTGATATGATAATAAAAATAAATAAAAAATAAAAATTAAATCTACTTAAATTATACCTTTATTTTGGATAATCTAATTATCCTATGATGATCTCGATGTTTGTCTGAGGTTCTGGATGTAGCCACGCAAGTGCCTGACCTCTATCAGTATCTACTTGGATAGGATCTAGAGATCTTCTCCTTCTCAATCAATTCTCCAAAAATTAGATCTAGATCTGATCTTGAAAGTCTTCAAAACTGCTTTTGAAGAAGAGCCATTGTCTCTTGCAGCAGTGCTATCTTCTTTCTTTCCTGGCACCTTTCACTTGCTTGGATCGCACCTTGTTCATGCCCAAAAAGCCCTTGGGCATGGAGAGGACTAGAGGGTGGCATGGAGAAGGAGAGAGAGATGCTATGTGGCATGGGCTAAAGGCAAAAGCATTAAATTCTAGGTGTAGATAAGGTTTATATAGATCCTGCTGCGCCATGCAGTGCCACATCATCCTGGCCAATCATGACCCTTTGTGCAATCAAATCTAAATCTGATTGATGGGATGACATTATTTGATTCAATTAGATGAGAGACCCTCAAAACCCTCCTAAGGTGGCTTCAAAACTGGGTCAAATAAGACTTCTTGGTGCCATACAGTTTAATCTCTTGAAACAACCTGGAGTCCCATCTATATGGGACTCCATCTTTTATCCTCATGGGGCACATGCCTCCCTAGGCATGCACCCCCCTTCCTATCTACTTGTTTGCAAGGGGACAAGTCTCCAGGTACTCTCCTATGGGTGCATGACACATGGGTAGATGTCTAAGTGTCCAGGGTCAACATTGACCAATGTCCAAAAACAAGATTTAGCAGGTGATCGAAAATGGTAGCTGTTGTTTTAAATTTATCTTATAAATTAAGACAATCCTTTTTTGATCTAGACAAGCTCCAATCAGACTATGTAAAGATTTTTAAGTGAGCCCAAACATATTTTGCTCAATCGAGATAAGCTTTAATGATTGTTAAAGGAGAACATTAGGCTCAATTGTATGCTAGCATGATTTTTTTGAACCTAATTAAATTTTATTCAAATCAATTAAACTGAGTTAGTCCAATTGATGATATCCAGATCCAAACCCTTATTTGTGTGATCCAGTTAGGTTCAGTTCTGTATGTTAATGGGATATGTCATTATCTCTATCATCGACATCATCGAAACACCTTCCGATGGATCAGAATATTTTTGATTCAGACAACTAGTATGATCGATCATCCAAATCATTCTAATTGCTTCCAAAATCTGCCAATGACACCTAGCAGCATATGGTGGCAACCCATCAGAACTGAAAGCGAACCTCTTGGTGCAGTTACTTATGTGATTAAGTTCCTCTATCTTGAGCTTCGATCGGATTAGGGTTAAGATGATCTCATCAAATCCTAATTTCTGTCGTATGAATTAATCATTCGATTCAAGTTCAATGTAAAAAACCTTAATAAAAAACTCTTTCTATTATTTCACTCTGCCATAGCCATGGGCTTATGGACTTGATTCTCATGATCATCATAGCGTTGCTCCTCATCTACCAAGGTAGATAGATCCCTTGTTGGTGCAATCCAATTCCTACAATGAACATGCTATAGCCAACATACACCTCAAGATTTTGAATGACTAGGAGATCGAGTTATGATATAGTCAAACTATAACACCCTCAAGGTGAACTACCGATGCACCTCAAGTCAAAGAACTAGATACACCACTGTAGCTTCGTGCCAATCATCGATGAGAAGGTAGACTTTTTTATGACTGCTCGAGGTGGTCACGCTCAGTATCCTTGTTCTATAACGAGTATCTGTACTCTCGCTCCAGTGTCTCTACATCATAGACTCAAGACTCATCTATCCTAAAGAAGCGATCGTACACCAATCTTTCGGATCAATCACCATCCTCATGATGATCCTATGGTCGGGAGCATTTTATGAGTTAATCATGAAAATTCATGTCTTAAATTTTTAACTCTTGAAAATATGAACTATCATTACCATTAACTCAAGAAATATATCACAGACACTTTTAAATACACACTATGATAGAAAATAATCTATTTTATTATTTATAGTTAAAATTATAATTTTATCCTTAGAAGTGTATTATAAGTATCGGCCAATCTGGCTTCTAGGGCACACATATCTAACACATAGTTTATTTAAATCCTACTGCACCCTTGGATTTCCATGCACCCACTTCCCATGCTGTAAGGCTATCGCTCCCTCTCCTCTTCCACACCACCCACTCTCTAGTCCTCTTCCTCTTCTCCACGCCCAAAGGTTGGGCAAAATTCTAGCAAGGAGATCCAAAGCAATTGGCATAAAGATCAGGCAGTTTGACAACTAGTTTGTGAGACGGTCGCATTGCCTTCAGAAGTTGTTTTGAAGAAACTCTATGAAATCAGATCTAGTTCAGTATAATGACATACCCAAGTATCAATATAAGGCCTAATGTTTGGGAATAAGGAACTCTATAAAATCATTGTCCACTTTGGTTGCTTGATGTGATGTTCAACCTCATCCATAACTATGAACAAATTTGGAACACCTAAGCTAATCCAATCCTTTCTCGGATTACTCTATCCACTTGGATAAATCCCCTAGAATGCTTGTGGAATCATTTCAGGCTCTATGGCCAATATGTGGCACAAATCCAACAATATATATGATCATAGAAAAGGAAATGTCCATGCATTAATCTAAAAATATTTATAGTTATGTGCAAATGGCTTATAAGGCATACACTACACTAACATTATTTACAACCATGAGTAAATATTCTCTGCATAAGGACACTATGGTTTAAAATTTATCCACACTGATGTGACCAAGCACCATCAAGCTAAGCTATCACCGCTCCAGTTAGAATATGCCCATAATAGGGGAAATCAAGGACCAAAATTAGTGCATAGGCTAAGATCATATGGTCTAACCTTATGATGTGAATGGAAGAAACTTTTCACTTTCCCTTGGGCTTTGGCAACTAGATACTAATGATAGTTCAACTTCTGGTGGCTAGACTTGACACAATGGAAGGAAACTTTGAGCTTTTTCTTTCCCTTCTAAAAATTCCTCATGACCTAATCTTGCTTTAGTTATTCCTTAATCTATTGCTACTACTCAAATTCTTGATTAGTTTCACGATTCTTTTGTTCCCATCCTTTGATCTAACTTTTCTTTTAGGACATGGTTCCTATGCATAATGTGAAGGAAAAGCTAGGATTTCTTATAGGTATTTTAAAACTTTTTTCAGAATTATATCAACAGAAGCAATAAATTAATCAGATTAATTTATTAAAATATACAACAAATCCTAGATCTAGGATCTAATATCATAATCTATGCATGCTAATAAATTTAAAATTAAATATTAAATAAAGATAATGATGTTGATCAGATCAACATCAAACCAAGATCAGATCTAATCTAGTGGGAGAAAGAGATCGAATCTCTTTTATCTTTCACAAGTCAGGATCTTCAACTTGCTGATATGAGGCTAAGGTTGTCGCTTTGAGCCGTACATGCATCCAACCTCCATAGAAAGTCCATACAGAACCTCGATCCTTGATCTGAAGTCCAGCAACTGAAAATTAGCATAGTATACTAGTACTGTGCTAATCCTTCTTTGACAATTGATCGCAAATCTCCTTCTTCAAAACTTGAACCTTCCAATAATGAAAAAAGATGTGGAGGATTTAGGAGAGAGAATACTCTTCTAAAATCTCACAAAGAATAGAGGAAGACGAAAACTAAAATCCCTAGAGAAGAACCCTTTCTTCTCTTTTCTTTTTCTCTCACCAGGATAGAATGAATTTGTGTCTTTACAAAGCACTACACCTAAAGCCCATTTGCACCCAAGCTTCCCACACCCAAGCACTCTCTCTTAGGTCTAAAATCGGTAGAAATCTCATGCCCAAACTTTTTTAAATAGAGAGTTATGATAGAGTCTTTGTCTAGGTCAAATTCTCAGAAAGGTATATCCAAATTGAGCAAGGATTAGGGTGCCTAACTCTTGGGTGCCTCCTCCAAATTTTGTGGCATGGAAACCAGGCAAGTGGCACACAATATTTTCACTTTCTTCCAAAAAAAAATTAGGTGGATTGGTGATAAGTACAATAAATTTATCAATAAAAATATTAATTCATTAATTAATTTATATTTATTTTTAAAATTAATAATTAATTTATATATATTTTTAAAAAATTAATATTTTTATTAATTAAAAAATTAATTAAAAATAATAAAAATAAAAAATAAAATATTATTATCAATAAAAAGAGCTTATTTTCTTGGTCATAATAAAAAAAGTTTGAAATAAAATAGAGTTAAAATGGATCAATTATAAATTAAAAAAAATAAATAAAATAAAAAATAATGGCTCAGCCAGCTCATCAAGCCAAGCCATGTGCTAGCAAGCCACCAAGCCATGCACCGCAAGCTAGCCCATGCACTAGTGCAAGCCGCCTAAGCTCAAGCCATCGGGTGAGCCACTGACGTCAGCGTGACATCAATTTTATCATGGCTCACCATGAACCCTTAAGAAAGGGTAATTTGGTCATTTTCCATAAATGTTGTGCACTGATTTACTGCGGTCTGCAGTATGCCCGATCTAGTGCCGTCCATGAGCATAGTAATGCATGATCCAATGGTTGTGCTCTCTTGCAATTGAAATCCAATGGTCGTTGTCTTTTCCAGTTTTGAATTGGTTTCCCAGCTCCCTTATAGTGCCATCCGACGGTTAGGAGCCATCTAGTGTTCGATCTAATGGCCAGAATTTAATCAGACCTGATTTGGACTATTACACATCCATTTTTGGCAATTTTGGGACCATTTGATTCAAATTTGATGGCCAGACACCCGAGGCATAGAACTCGATCTAGGAGCTATTTTAATCCATTTTTTATCAGAATTCCTTCATATTTTGCCAATCAAACTCCTCTAGAGTTCCATATTGCCTACAAAGAAGATCTTTAGCCGTCCAACACCTATAAATAATATCCTAGGTCATCAAATCAAATTATCTTCGATCATGAAAAGCTATGGTCCAGGATGGGAGCCATGCTTGGGTTAGATGCTGCTTCAAGGCAATGGGTGCTGTAGAGAAGAGCTGGCTTCTACACCATCTCAACGCCAACACCGATCCAAAATCAAGATCAGC
Organism: Cocos nucifera; assembly: GCA_006176705.1. Taxonomy (NCBI): domain Eukaryota; kingdom Viridiplantae; phylum Streptophyta; class Magnoliopsida; order Arecales; family Arecaceae; genus Cocos; species Cocos nucifera. Next base: position 54,110 of record QRFJ01005112.1, on the reverse strand, counting down.
TATTTCTTAGTTTTTATTTTCTTTTCCTACTCTTTTTAAATTTCATATATTTAAATTAAGAACTTTTAAATTAATGCAAAATTTTATTTTTATGCACTTTAAATTCATGCTTTTATTTTTTATTATAAATTTAATTTTTGCTCTTTAATTTTATTGTAAGTAGATGCTAAGATCTAACTAGTAGATCTTAGTACCAAGTTTAATTTTCTATACTGTTTAATTTCTATTTTTTATTTATAATTCTATTTTTCAACTTCAATTCTTTTTCTATTTTTTTTCTAAAAATCAAAGATTTCAAAACTAAAATACTACCTTCTCTATGGATTCGACCCAACTTACTACTTACTACCTATTTTTAATAAATTTAAAAAGTTAGAATTAAACTGATAAATATGGTATCTTAACAACAACAACATGCTCTTATTAGTTGACACCTCAAAGAGATAAGAAAAGGTGATGTGTGAAACTCTATCTAATAGAGTCCTAGGTCAAAATAACTTGTTTGTTTTGATCCTTGTTTTGACCTATTCCATAACTAATTTCTTCCTAGAAATAAGAGAAGGTACATGGAGGCATGGACTTCCTCTAAAAATGAAATTTTTCATACAAATTCCAAGAGAATTGGCATTGGGGGGCATGGGAAGCAAGGTGGTGCAAGATGGAAGAGTCCTAGTCATACTAGGACTTTAAGTTTTGACTTGGTCCAACTTATTATTTGAATCTAATTAAATCAAAACTTGTGCAACCTAATTAAGGATTATCTTAGTTCAACCAAGAGCCCAACTAAAAATGATTAAATCAAATTTAAATCTAGTTTAAATTCTAATCAAATTAAAAATTAGATGCACTCAAGTCTTAATTGAACAAAAACTTGTTCTTCCTTGCAATTGGATTATCCCATAAACCAATTAGACTTGATCTAATCAAGCCCAAATCAAATCTAATTAAATCTTATTCAATTAAACTTAATCTCAACCTTTTGGCTCAATCAAATTAAGCCAATTAGCAATTAATTGCTAATCGATCCTCCTACAATACTTGCACTAGGTCAAACATCAATCATATTGAATGTTTGACCCTAAAATGATTCTTAATCATCGATCAACCATCCGATCGGATCGAGACCTCTAATATGTGTGACCCCATAGGTTCGAACCTAAGCCAGTAGCATAAGAATAAATTTTTATACCAATCAAAGTGACCAACTAGCAATAGTTCCGACGATCGGATAGGTCGAATGTATAAAGCAACACTCTTAGAACCCATGTGGATATGTTTTCTATATAATTCATCCCCTTGACCTAAATGCTCATAGGATAACTCTAGATTTTAGTGTCAACCCTGACTAGGTCATCCATATTGTATTTCAAAATATCAAATCCATCTCATGGATTACACCTAGCCAAGGTTTTGCTAAATTGAAATATAGCAATGCATTTTCTCCGAACTCTTGGAGTAGTCAATCCCATCTTAATCACTCACCGACTTCATAAGTACTTGACTATGCCCAAAAATCTTCCATCACTGAATTAGAAATTCAGGAGTCTGGCACCAAACCATAGTGAGTTGTGTATAAGCCACCATGATGATCTCAGGTCTAAGGGACACTTATACCTAAATCCCATTAGAGCAATTCTCAACAATAGAGTACTCTAGAGTTGGTCATGTTCCGTAATAATGTACTCCTACATCTCATCTGTATGTCATACCAATATCTCCGCACTCCTTGATTAAGAGAACAACTAATCTATATGGCATATAATGACCTATACTCAATAAACATTATCGTCCTAGTTAATAACATATCATTTAATCATGAATAGTTTGAGGACTAATTGATAAATTTTTTCTTTATCGAAACTAAATAGTCCTATGGACTTCATCACAAGAAAGAAGTTTGTTAGAAGATATAGACTTTATGATGAAAAATATTAGAATATAATTTTATTTAATAATAAATTATTTATATTTATAAAATAGTATAATTATCAATAGACTGATGATTGACTTTGAGATACATTTTTTAACAACTCTCACTTATCCTATAACCACTAGGAACTATATCTAATATCCATCTTCGACTTGTAGTTGTTGAACTCCTTTACCGCCAAGGCTTTAGTGAAGGAGTTGGTCAGGTTCTTCTTTTCATCGATCTTCTGAAGGTTAACGTCATCTTGATCCACGATCTTCCAGACTAGGTGGTAGCGACGCAGTATGTGCTTCGTCCACTAGTGTACCTTTGGTTTCTTCGTCTGAGTAATGGCTTCGATGCTGTCATAGTAAAGTAGGATCGAACAATCTAGGATGCTACTCCAAGCTTGGTGATGAACTTTCTCAGCGATATAGCTTCCTTCGTAGTATCTAATGCTGTAATGTACTCCTTGTATACTGAGTCTACCATACTATGCTGCTTGGAACTCTTTCAGTAGATGGCTCCATCATTTAGGATGAAGATATAACCCATACACTTCTACTATCTTCATGATCAGATTGAAAGCTAAAGTCTATAAATTGTATAAGTTTTAAATCTGACTTACCATGGATCAACCACTGATCCTTAGTATTTCTCAAATACTTAAGGATGGTTTTCACCACTTTCCAATGGTTCTTTCCTATATTAGATTGGTATCTACTCACTACTCCTAGTGAGTATGCCACATCTGATCTCATACATGTCATGGCATACGTGATAGATTCCACTATCAAAGCATATGGCATTCTACTCATACGCTCTCTCTCTTCAGAAGTTGTCGGATAATCATTCTTAGAGAAAAAAATTTCATGGTCTATCAAAAGATAACACTTCTTGGAATTTTTCATGCTGAACCACTTCTTAGGAATATGTCCCAAAGTCAATCATCAGCCTATTGATGGTTATGCTACTTCTTGTACTTGTATATGAATTATCAAATAATAAAAGTTATTTTGGCATTTTTCATCATAAATTCTGTTGTCTTCTAATAAACTCCTGTGTTGTAATGAAGTCCCTAGGACTATTTAGATTTGACAAAGAAGAATTTGTCATTTAGTCCTTAAATTGTTTATGATCAAAAGATACGTTGTTATTTAGGACGACAATGTTTATCGAGTATAGGTCATTATGTGCCATATAGGTTGGTTGTCCTCACAACTAAGGAGTGTTGAGAAACTGGCATGGCATGCAATTATGATGTATGGGTATATTTGCACTGAATGTGACCAACTTTGAAGCTTTTTTTCTATCAAGATTAGTCCCGAAGAATATGGGTATAAGTATCCCTTAGACCTGAGACCACCACGGTGACTTGTAGGCAACTCACTATACTTAGGTACCGGACTACCTAAATTTTTAATTCAGTGATGGAAGGCTATTGGGCGCAGTCAAGTACTTAGCTTGTCGATGTGTGAGTCAAGATGGAATTGATCCCTCCAAGTGTTGGAGCAAGTGCACCGTTGTATTTCAATTTAGCAAATCTTCGATCAGAGTAGTCCATATGATGGATGCTAAATTTTGAAATATAATGTGGATGAATTTTAGAGTTGATAGTAAACCCTAGATCATTCTTTTGAGCATCGTGATCAAGAGGATGAATTATATGATAACCATATTTCATAGGTTCGTCATTGTTGCATTATAACTTTTTGACCTATCCGAACGTCGAGTACCATTACTAGATGGTCATATCGATTGGTATTGAAAATTAGTTTATATACTATCGACTTAGGATTCAAACCTATAGGATCACACACATAAGGAGTTCCTATTTGATCTGATGGCTGATCATGAGTCTTGATGACCTAGGACACTGTGGTCAAGAGTCCCACTGGACTGGGACTTTGCAACCAAGAATCCCACTAGACTGGGACTCTGAGTCCTACTCATCTAGGACTCCTTGATTAGGAGTTTCACTGGTCTGAAACTCTAAGGTTGTGAGTTTCATTCGTTTGGGACACTGGGTTCAAGAGTCTCATTGGATTATGACTCTTCAGGAGTTTCATGTTGATGGAACTCTATTGTCCGATAATTCATACAATTTAGACTCAAATATTTTTGGAGGATTAATAGCAATTCGATTGCTGATTAGCTCAATTTGATTAAGTGATGAGGATTTGATCAAGTTCGATTGAATTTGATTCAATTGGGTTTGATCGGTTTAGGTCATGAGATGACCTAATCGCTATGGGAGTTTTGATCCTAATTTGATCAGAATCTATATCTAATTAATTTCTAATTTGATTAAGATTTTATTGGATTAGACTAAGCCTAATTTGGTTGGATTTAACCTGGTCTAATTGGATCTAGATTAATTGGTTTGTTTGAAACCAATTAGGACCAAGTCAAATGAAGTTTGAATTCAAACTCTCCCATGCACCCACCATTTTTGAATTTTCCACTCTTGTTCCATGCCCAAAATTTTTTATACATAATTTTTCTCTCACCCAAAAGGTTTCTGTGCCCCCTCTCTTATTTACTTTTGAACTGGTCTAAGGGTTGGATCGGTTCAAAGTAAGTTGAGTTTTGAATTCAACTCAGTTTGTTAGAGGTTGGAACCAATCCAACCTTATCTACTTCCCACGCCCTCCCTTTTGTTTGTCGAATATTTTTTAGAGAAATAAAAATGTGCGCACATAGAAAGAGAGTCCTTCTATGTGTTAAACACATGGGAGGAGGCATTGGATAAGGATAAGAGGCTCATTTGATTTTTGAAATCAAGTGAGTGGTTAAAACCTCCCAACCACTCGACCCTTATCTTTTTCTAAGTGCTTTTCCCATGGTATTCATGTCAATAAATTACGAAAATTTTTTTACGTGCATAGGAAGGGTTTAGCATTATGTGGTAAAAATTTTAGAGTGATTAGACATTAGTTTTGGGCAAAAGAAATCTTAGAGTGAAGGTGAGTAGGGTCCTATACCACTTTACTTTTCCTTCATGCCTCTCTTCTCTTTTGATTTTCACCTCTAAGAATATTCAATTTTTAGATATGATCTAAATCAGGTTTATAGATCTAAAAGTTATTTTTCCATAAAACTTGTTTCATGGAAAAACTCCATACAAAGAGGGCGTGATAGAATTTCTTAGTGTGTCAGGATTTTTGGGCTGAGTGAAATCCTAGTTTTGGGAATCTGGGTTTGGGTAGAGAGATCGAGTGCTGTGAGCATCAGATCACCATCAAATTTGAAAAACCTCTTCATCATCCTTCAATATTTATGTTCTTATTTTTTAAATAATCTAAAAAATCAAAAAATATATGATCGATCGAATCGATCATGATTAACCATCGAAGGCCCCAACAAGGAGCTAGCACTTCGATGGAGCTGGTCAGGAGCTCTGTATGGACCATCCATAGAGGCCGAATGAGTGTGCGACTATAGCATAACATCATAGCTTTTCCTAATGGATTCAGATCATGATCAGCTATCCATGAAAAGGTATCGAGTTTTGAACTCATATTGGTCAGTAGATTTGATTTGCTGATCGAATGCATTTTATTTTTCTATCACATATTAGCATATTTAAATTCTAAGTAGGATTTATTTGATATGATCAATTCATGCATAGTATTAATTTTAGATTAATATTTACTTTTGCTACTATTTTATTCAAAAAAGTTTCAAAAATGCATACTTAAACCCTGCGCGATTTTCTTCAAATGGTATCAGAGCAGATTCGCTAAACATGATATGGTTGCATATTATAGATTGATAATTTAGATTTGATCTAAATATTAATCTAATAATTTAATTAATTAGATTTAAAAATTAAAATCTAGATTGCATGGACTACAAGTTGTCCTACTGTAGGGTTTACCTCCTATAGTGAAAAGATTATCCAAGTACATTGCTGAGCTAGATCGTAAATCATAAAATCTTAGATTTGATCTAATATTTTTATGATCTGATTATATTAAGTTTTAATCTAATTTATGATCATGAATGCATAATTAGATAAAGTTTGATTCATGGTTTAGTATTATGTAGTGTACATAGTTTTAGATTAAACCCTACAACTAGTATTTTTTATGAATTGAGCCGATTCAATTTTAAGTGAGTTGACTCAATTGGTGAATAATACTAAGTTATAAAGAACCTTTCAAAAATTTAAAAAATATTTTTGAAATGCTAAATCCTAACCCACAGCCCATAAACTTAATTAAATATTAAGTATAATGATTTAGTATCTAGAATTATGAATTAAGACTCTAAGTCATTAATCATAAAACATGGGTTATTGGATTAGTTGAATTAGATCCATAAATTGGATTAGACCTAAGGTTAATTAAAGAGTGGACTAAATTAGAGTAATTGATCAAATCTAATTAAATATTAATTTAGATTAGGTCAAGAACTCTATAGACTCAATTATAATAGTTGTAGTTGGTCAAGTCCATGCCTTTAATGAGGACCAAATGGACTTGATTCATGGCTACGCGGTCGAATCTAAAATTACTAGATTGATCAAATTAAAACTAATAAATCAGATGGTTTCTAAGGTAAGTTTGGTAGTTTAACTAGTAATTTTTAATTGGAAGCTATTTGCACTAATTCGATCTTTGATGAGTTAATGGCATATCCCTTCTACTGATCTCACTTACCTGACCATCTTGGTGAGTTAAGTTTTGATTAGATCACTTGATGATTCGGGCTCACCCATATCAATTAGGTAAATCAGTCTGACTGATTTAGGTGCTCCTAATAGTAGCTTAGATTAGATCCATTTTTATCTGACTTAGTGAAGTTAGAGGGAGGATCGAAATTGGCTCGCTTTTCTTAAATATGTTAACTAAATCTTCTAAAATTATTAGATCCTTAAAAATAAAATAATTATATAGATAACTAAATCATATCCTCCCATTAAGTTGAGTGATAATAGATTCATTAATTTAATAATCACTGGAGGTCCAAAGGCCTGGTGCTTATTGACTAATAAAATTATCATTCATAAAATGATGATTTGGTTAAGTCTTTCTGATGGTGGTTAGGTTGTCCGACCAAAGTCGGACCTGATCATTTATTGGTTAGATAAGATCAAATATGGTCATGTTAATGGCTGGACCTAATCAGACTTTTTCAGTGGAGGCCAAAGCCTACTAATTAGGTCTTCGAGGCAAAATTGATATTACTAGAAATTATTTAGAAAAGCAATTGATTTTGAACCTACCCATAGGTGCACATGGGTTGACCAACCAAAGTTGGGCTCGTGTGTAGTCTATGTGGATTCTAATACCTACTAAGAAATTGAAGTAATTCCTCGAATTGGAGGTAGAGGCTATCAATTCGTATAAAATTGTGGGAAAACTTTTAGACTAAAATCCAAGTCTTTAGGATAATTGATTCATGTACTAATTAGATTTGGTTTTTCTTATTATGCAGAAATGGCCACTAATCTATCGCTCCGATCATTGTTAGACAATGACAAATTAATGGGATCCAACTATAATAGCTAGTATGGTAAGTTGAAAATCGTCCGGGAGCATGAGTAGATCCTTTATGTCATAACAGATCTTGCACCTAAGGAGCCAGCCCCAAATGCTAGGAGAGCGGTTCGAGACATTCATCAGAAGTGGCTCAATGACCGCACCATCGTTCGATATATAATGTTGGTGGTAATGAACAATGAGTTCAACCGTAGGTTTGAAAATGTCCAGCCATAGGAGATGCTTCAAATGTTGAACGACTCCTTTAGCACACCGAACAACATTGAAAGGCACAAAATAAGTTGTGCCATTTTCAACCTCAGATGAGGGATGGGGCCTCAGTCATCGATCATGTATTGTACATGATCGAGATGATTGAGCACCTTAGCAAGCTGGGCTTTCTCTTGCATGAGCAGTTCGGTAAGGATGTGATCCTTAATTTCTTGTCCAAGTCCTTCCTCCCCTTCCTAACTCATTTTAGAATGACAAAGCCTGCAGTCAACTACCATGGATTGTTGGGGTTGCTACAGAACTTTGAAAAGGATCACCAACTCTACAAGAAGATGGTGAATGCAGTGGGAGGGACTTCTTCTAATCGTCGACTCTTTAAAAAAGGGAAGAAGAACAAGAAGGTGTAGCCAAACATCAGGACAACTGCACAGGATTGGACCAAGAAGCGCAAGCCCGACTAAAGCCAGGCAGAGTGCTTCTTCTGCAAGAAGCAAGAGCACTGAAAGAGAAACTATCCTCTATACATTGCCTTCCTGGATCCAAATAGTCCAAGAAAAAAGCAAGTGGTTGCTGGGTAAGATAATTATATGATAACACCTTGCAATTTTTTTTTTATTTGATTCTAGTACCTGAGTATTAGATACTGGAAGCCCTTATCATATTTGTAATTCTATACAGGGCTTACAGGTCAGTAGGAGATTTGATCAAGGTGAGAGGTTTCTGAATGTTGGATATGGAAGACAAGTTCTAATTCTAGCTTTAGAAATCATGAACCTTGTAATCAATTTAAATAAAGTTATTCTTAATGAATGTTATTATTGTCCTACTTTCTTATTGAATGTCATTTCTGTAGGCCTTTTGGCCATGAATGATTTTGAAATATCAATAAAAAAAAATTTTGTAATGTCATTTTGAATGGTGTTATAATTTTGATTGGATAAATGAATAATGAAATTTATTTACTTTCTATGCTTGTTAACATGGTTCAATCCTCTGATAAATGCCTAGAATTAGTGATGTGTCTAATGTCTACCTTTAACACTGTAGGCTAGGTCATATTAGCAAGAATAGAATTAATATGTTAGCTCAAAAAGAAATTCTTGAGGTTAGTGGTTATGAATCACTTCCGACCTATGAGTCCTATCTTCTAGGTAAGATGATCAAGTTACCTTTTACTGAAAAAGGTGAATGAGCCACTGAACTCCTGAGTCTAGTACATTTGGATGTATGTGGACCCATGAGCTCAAGTGCTAGAGGTGGATATTTTTACTTTATAACCTTCACAGACGATCTATCGAGGTATGGGTACGTCTATTTAATGAAGCATAAGTTGGAGTCATTTGAAATGTTCAAACTATTTTGAAATGAGGTAGAAAAGTAAACTGAAAAGAGTATTAAAACTCTTCAATCTAATTAAGGGGGTGAGTACCTTTTTAATGAGTTTTTGACATATCTTGGAAAGAACGAGATTCTCTTCCAATGGACCCCTCCTGAAACACCACAACATAATGATGTGTCGGAAAGAAGAAATCCGATCCTATTGGACATGGTTCAATCCATGATGGAGTTTGTTAGTTTGCCAATCTTCCTATGGAGATATGCACTCAAGTCAGCTTGTTACATTCTAAATAGAATTCTGAATAAATTTGTTAAGAAAACACCATATGAGATATGGACAGAGCGTAAGCCAATGCTTTCACACCTTAGGATTTGGGGGTGTCCGACTTATGTCAAATGTTTAATGACCGATAAGCTTGAACCTAGGTCTGATAAGTATAGTTTTATAGGTTACACAAAAGAAATCAAAGGATACTACTTCTATCTTGCTGATGAGCAAAAAGTATTTATCAGCCTTAAGGTAGTCTTTTTAGAAAAGGAGTTTCTTGCTGAAGGAATTAATGCCTCTAAGGTCAAACTTGATGAAATATGATAGGTGGAAGAACAGACATAAGTTGTTGAACCTAAGCTGGATCTGATTAGATTAGATCCAGAACCCATTATAGATGCACCCTTAAGGCGATCTGGTAGAGTACCACGACAACCGGACAGATACTATAATTTTCTGATCCAGAATGGGGATCCTATCGAACTCGATGAGAATGATCAGGACTCAATCACCTATATGAATGCAATGCAGAGATCTAACTCTGAGAAATGGCTTGAGGTCATAAAATTCAAAATAAAATCCATGAAGGTCAACGATGTATGGACATTGGTTGACCCACCCGAAGGGATAAAACCCATAGGGTGTAAGTAGATCTTCAAAAGAAAAGGAGGCACAGATAGAAAGATGGAGACCTATAAAGCTCATTTGGTTGTCAAAAGATATCATCAACATTACAGTATTGACTATGATGAGACATTCTCTCCTATGGTAATGCTAAAATTCATTCGGATTATGCTTGTCATTGCTATCCATCTAGACTATGAAATCTGATAGATGGATGTGAAAATGGTTTTCCTAAACAGAGAGCTAGATGAAGAGGTGTATATAATATAGCCTGTAGGATTCATATCCATAGATGAGTCTAAGGTGTATAAGCTTTAAAGGTTCATTTATGGACTTAAGCAGGTATCTCAGAGCTGGAACACACGATTTGATAGAACAATCAAAATGTTTAGCTTTGTTAAGAATGAATAAGAGCCCTACATATACAAGTAGGATAATGGTTCAGCAATAATATTCCTAGTATTTTATGTGGATGACATTCTCTTAATCGAAAATGATGTCCCTACATTGCAAGGAATAAAGATGTGGCTGTCATCATAGTTCTCCATGAAAGATCTGGGAGAAACTTCCTGCATCCTAGGAATGAAGATCTATAGAGATAGATCTAAAACAATGCTTGGATTATCCCAGTCTACATACATTGACACTATGCTAAAATAGTTCAGCATGGAGAATTCTAAAAAAGACTATCTACCGATAGGCCAAGAAATTTTTCTTTCAAAGAGGAATTATTCGATAACACCTCTAGAAAGAGAGTATGAGTAGAATACCATATGCTTCGATAGTTGGTTCTATCTTGTATGCCATGATATGTACATGATCAGATGTGGCGTACTCACTAGGGATAGTGAGTAGATACCAATCTGATCCTGGGGAGAACCATTCGAAGGTTGTTAAAACCATCCTGAAGTATTTAAGAAATACTAAGGACCAGTGGCTTGTATATGGTGAATCGAACTTGAAATTGGTGGGGTTCATAGACTTCAATTTTCAGTCTGATCATGATGATAGCAAGAGTGTGTTGGGATATATATTCATCCTTAATGGTGGGACTGTCTGCTGGAAGAGTTTCAAGCAACATACTATGGTCGATTCAATTTGTGAGAAAGAGTATGTCACTGCATCAGATGCTGCCAAAGAAGCGGTGTGGCTAAGAAAATTCATCACCGTGCTTCGAGTAGCACCCTCTCTTGATGGTCTAGTTCTACTCTATTGCAACAGCTCTTCAGCCATTGCTCAGATGAAGAAACCTAAGGCACACTAGCGAACGAAGCATATTCTGCGCCACTTCCATCTTGTCCGAAAATTATAGATCGAGGTGATGTCGACCTTCAGAAGATCGAAGGAAAGGAGAACCTGACCAACCCATTCACTAAAGCTATTGTAGTGAAGGAGTTTAGTGACTTCAAGTCGAAGATAGGTATTAGATACTACACCGATTGGCTTTAGTCCAAGTGGGAGATTGTTGGGAATATGTTCCAAAGCCAATCATCAGTCTGTTGATGGTTATGCTACTTATTATACTTATATATGAATTATCAAATAATAAAAGTTATTTTGGTATTTTTCATCATAAATTCTATTGTCTTCTAATGAACTTCTATGTTGTGATGAAGTCCTTAGGACTATTGAGATTTGACAAAGGAGGATTTGTCATTTAGTCCTTAAGTTATTCACGACCAAAAGATATGTTGTTATTTAGGACGATAATGTTTATCAAGTATAGGTCATTATGTGCCATATAGGTTGGTTGTCCTCGTAACCAAGGAGTGTTGAGACATTAGCATGGCATGCAAGTGAGATGTAAGGGTACATCTTCACCAAACGTAACCAACTTCGGAGCTTTTCTTCTGTCAAGATTAGCCCCAAAGAATATGGGTATAAGTGTCCCTTAGACCTGAGACCACTATGGTGACTTGCAAGCAACTCATTATACTTAGGTATCGGACTATCTGAATTTTTAATTCAGTGATGGAAGGCTACTGGGTGCAGTCAAGTACTTGGCTTGTCGGTGTGTGAGTCAAGATGGAATTGATCCCTCCAAGTGTTGGAGCAAGTGCATCGCTGTATTTCAATTTAGCAAATCCTCGATCGGGATAGTCCATATGATGGATGCTAAATTTTGAAATATAATGTGGATGAATTTTAGGGTTGATAGTAAATCCTAGATCATCCTTTTGAGCATCGTGATCAAGGGGATGAATTATATGGTAACTATTTTCATAGGTTCTTCATTATTGCATTGCAACTTTTTGATCTATCCGAACGTTGGGTATCATTGCCAGATTGTCACATCAATTAGTATAAAAAATTGATTCCTATGTTATCGGCTTAGGATTCGAATCTATGAAGTCACACACATAAGGAGTTCCTACTTGATCTGATGGCTGATCATGAGTCTTGATGACCTAGGACACTGTGGTCAAGAGTCCCACTAGATTGAGACTCTGAGTCCTACTCATCTAGGACTCTCTGATCAGGAGTCCCACTGGTCTGAGTTAAGATCATGAGTTTCATTCATTTGGGATACTGGATTCAAGAGTCCCATTGGATTGGGACTCTTCAGGAGTTTCATGTTGATGGAACTCTATTGCTCGGTAACCTATACAATTTGGACTCAGATATTTTTGGAGGATTAATTAGTAATTTAATGACTGACTAGCTCAATTTGATTAAGTGATGAGGATTCGATCAAGTTCGATTGAATTTGATTCAATTGGGTTTGACCGGATCAGGTCATGAGATGACCTAATCGCTATAGGAGTTTTGACCTTGATTTGATCAAGATCTGGATCTATTTAATTTTTAATTTGATTAAAATTTTATTAGATTAGGCTAAGCATAATTTGGTTGGATTTAATATAATCTAATTGGATCTAGATTAATTGGTTTGCTTGAAACCAATTAGGACCAAGTCAAATGAAGTTTGAATTCAAACTCTCCCATGCACCCACCATTTTTGACTTTTCCACTCTTGTTCCATGCCCAAAATTTTTTGTACATAATTTTTCTCTCACCCAAAAGGTTTCTGCACCCCCTCTCTTATCTACTTTTGACCTGGTCCAAGGGTTGGACCAGTTCAAAGTAACCTGAGTTTTGAATTCAACTTAGTTTGTTGGAGGTTGGAACCAATCCAACCTTACCTGCTTCCCACATCCTCTCTTTTGTTTATCGAATATTTTTTGGAGAAATAAAAATATGCACACATAGAAGGAGACTGCTTCTGCATGTTAAACACATGGGAGGAGGTGTTGGATAAGGATAAGAGGCTCATTTGATTTTTGAAATCAAGTGAGAGGTTAAAACCTCCCAACTACTTGATCCTTATCTTTTTCCATGCACTTTTTCCATGGTATTCACGTCTATAAATTATGAGAATTTTTATGCATGCACAAGAAGGGGTTAGTACTACATGGAAAAAATCTTAGAGTGATTGGATATTAGTTTTGGGCAAAAAAAATCTTGTAGTAAAGGTGAGCAGGGTCCTATAGCACTTTACTTTTCCCTCATGCCTCTCTTCTCTTTTGATTTTCACCTCTAAGGATACCCAATTTTTAGATATGATCTAAATGGAGTTTATAGATCTAAAAGTCATCTTTATATAAAAACTTATTTCATAAAAAAAACTCCATACAGAGAGGGCGTGATAGGATTTTTTAGTGTGTCAGGGTTTTTGGGCCGAGTGAAACCCTAGTTTTGGGAATCTGGGTTTGGATGGAGAGATCGGGTGTTGTGAGCATCGGATCGCCACCAAATTTAAAATACCTCTTCATCATCCTCTAATATTTATGTTCTAATTTTTGGGAGTATTCAAAAAATCAAAAAGTATATGATCGATTTGATCTATTATGATTAGCCGTCGAAGGCTCCGACGAGGAGCTAGCACTCCAGTGGGGCTAGTCGGGATCAGGAGCTTTGTTTGGACTATCCGTAGAGGCTGAACGAGTGTGTGGCTATAGTGTAACACCATAACTTTTTTTGGTGGACTCAGATCATGGAGATCAGCTATCCATAAAAAGATATCAAATTCTGAACTCATATTGATCAGCAAATTCGATTTACTGATCGAATACATTTTATTTTTCTATCACATATTAGCATGTTTAGATCCTGAGTAAGGTTTATTTGATATGATCAATGCATGCATAGTATTAATTTTAGATTAATATTTACTTTCACTATTATTTTATTCAAAAGAGTTTCGAAAATGCATGCTTAAACCCTACGTGATTTTCTTCACCTCTTCAGCACAATTTCTATGTACATGGATTAGGATAACCTAAGCATCCTCTTAAATCTATCCCTATAGATCTCCATCCTTAGGATGTAGGATACTTCACCCAAGTTCTTCATAAAAAATTAAGATGACAACCAAATTTTTATTCCTTGTAGTGCAAAAAATCATTCTTAATTAAAAGAATGTCATCCACATACAAGACAAGAATATTACTGCGAGACCATTTGCCTAGCTGTAAATGTAGGGCTTTTCTCCATTCTTAATGAAGCCATATGTTTTGATCATCTTATCAAAACATATATTCCACATTCGAGATGCCTGCTTCCATCCATAAATGGATCTTTAAAGCTTACACATCTTGGACTCATCTGTGGATGTAAATCCCTCAGGTTGTATCGTATGCACCTCTTTGGTCATCTCTTCATTCAGAAAAGTTGTCTTCACATCTATATACCAGATCTCATACACCAGATAGGTAGCTATCATAAGCATAATTCGAATGAATTTGAGCATTGCCATAGGAGAGAATATCTCATCATTGTCAATACCATAACATTGATGATATCTCTTGGCAACTAGATAGGCTTTATAGATCTCCACCATTTCATCTGCACTCCTCTTCCTCTTGAAGATCCACTTACACCTAATGAATTTAATCCCTTTAGATGGATCAATCAATATGCATACATCATTGAGCTTCATGGACTCCATCTTGGATTTTATGGCCTAAAACCATTTTTTAGAATCAAGTCTCTTCATTGCATCCATATAGATGATTGGATCCTCATCATTCGCATCAAGTTTGATAGGATCACTATCCTGGACTAAGAAATCATAGTATCTGTTCAACTGATGTAATAGTCTATCGGATCGTCTTAATGGTGTGGGTATATTAGGCTCCAGATTTGATTTAATCAAATCTGATTCAGGTTTGACTACTGTTATTGATTTTTCTACTTGTTGAACTTTCTCAAGTTTAACCTCAGAGGCAATAGTTCCTTCACTAAGGAACTCCTTTTCCAAAAAAATTATCTTAAGGCAGACGAGCACTTTTTATTCATTAGCATGGTAGAAAATATATTCTTTAGTTTTTTTGGGTACCCTATGAATGTGTACCTATCAGACTTAGGTCCTAGTTTATATATGATTAACCATTTGATGTAAGCCGGGCAACCCTAGATCCTAAGGTGTGAAAAAAATACTTGTTTATGCTCTGTCCATATCTCATATGGAGTTTTAACCATAGATTTACTTGAAACCCTATTTAGAAGATAGCAAGTCAATTCGAGTACATATCCCTAGAAGGATATTGGCAAGCTGGCAAAATCCATCATGGATCAAATCATGTCTAATAGAGTATGATTCCTCTTTTCAGACACACCATTATACTGTGGTGTCCTTAGAGAAGTCCATTAGAAAAAAATCTCATTCTCACCTAAATATATGAAAACTCACTAGAAAGGTATTCAACCCCTCAATCAGACCGAAGAATTTTAATACTTTTCTAATTTATTTTTCTACTTTATTTTAGAATTATTTGAATATTTCAAATGAATCTGACTTATATTTCATCAGATAGACATATCCATACCTGGATAACTTATCTATAAAAGTGATGAAGTAGAAATATCCACCTCTAGCACCTATGCTCATAGGTCCACATACATCAGTATGTACTAGACCTAAAAATTTAATGGTTCTTTCACCTTTTCTAGTAAAAGATGACTTGATCATTTCCAAGAAAATAAGACTCACAGATTGAAAGTGATTCATATTCACTGACTTCGGGGATTTTCTCTTGAATCAATCTATTTATCCTATTCTTGTTAATGTAACCTAGCCTATAGTGCCATAAGTAGATATCAGATACATTATCTAATCTAGGATGCTTGTCAGTAGAGTAGACTATATTAATAGATTATGATAATAAATAAATTTTATTATTCAAGTATCCAAAAAATATAGTAATGCCATTCAAAATGATATTACAAAATACTTTTTTTATTAAAATCTCATAATTTTTTTGGCCAAAAGGCCTACAGAAATGATATTAAAAAAAAAACTAGGACAATAGTGACAATCACTAAGTACAATGGTATGAGACTCAAATACAAGTTTTAATATCCCTAATGTTAGAACTGAAATTAATCTTCTATCTCTAACATTCATGAATTTTTTATCTTGTTCGAAACTCCTACTAACCTGCAACCCCTACAACAAATTGTAAATATGGTAAGAGCTTTTGATATCCAATACCCAGCCAATAATATCATAAATAAAAAAATTACAAGGAGTTATCATATAAGTACCTTGCCCAGCAACATTTTGCTTCTTTCTCGATCTGTTCGGGTCCAGGGAGGTAATGTACTAAGGATAATTTATCTTCTAATGCCCCCACTTCTTGTAGAAGAAGCACTCTGGTTAACTCTTATTGGGCTTGGACTTCTTGGTCTAGCCTTGCACTGATGTCCCAACCTAAACTTGCATCTTCTTGAATTTCTTTTTCTTGTTCTTCTTTCCTTTCTTAAAGGATTGAAAACCAAAAGAAGACCCTCCCACTAAGTTCACCAACTTCTTGTAGTGCTGGTGATCCTTCTCAAAGTTTTGAAGTAACCCCAGTAATCCATGGTAGTTAATTTCAGGCTTTGTCATTCTATAATGAGTAAGAAAAGGGAGATAAGACTTAGGCAGCAAGTTTAGAATTGCATCTTTTCCTAACTGCTCGTATAAGAAAAAATTGAGCTTGCTCAAATGCTCTATCATCTCGATCATATACAATACATGATCAATGACCGAAGCTCCATCCCTCATCCTTGTGTTGAAGATGGCACAACTAGTCTTGTGCATCTCAATGTCATCGGGTATGCCAAAAAACTCGTTCAATACTTAAAGCATGTCTTCTAACTAAGCTGACTTGAATCTATAACTGAACTCATCACTCATGGTTGCTAGCATAATGCAATGCATCATGGTTCGATCATTGAGCCACTTCTAGTAAGTATCTCTGATTGACCCATGTGTATTGAGAGCTGACTCCTCAGGTACCGAATCTATCAAGATGTATAAGATCTGTTCATCCTTTAGAACAATCATCAACTTGTGGTACCAGCTACCAAAGTGGGATCCCACTAGCTTGTTATTGTCCAAAAATGATCGAAGTAAAAGAGAAGTGGCCATAACTGCATAAAAGAAAACAAGACCTAGTTAGTAAATGATTTATTAAATCTAAATGTTGGGGGTAAAAAGATCCACACTAATTTTCTTGGCTGAAGTCCTTAACTACCAACCTCCTTCCTATTAGGATTTGTCAATTTTCTTAGGAACGAGTTCATATTGCAGAACCTCTCAATAGCACAAATTTCGGTGGCTTGATCTCAAATAATAAGAAGGAACTGTTATTTAACTAACCTTACTTCTCAACTTGAGATGAGTGGCAGGACCCAAATTTGGCTCTCCCAACCTTGATTGATGGCAAACTTGGAAGACAGTCGAACTCCTCCAGTCGTGCTTTTTACGGACGAACTCCTCCAGTCGCTCTTCCTCTGGATGAACTCCTCCAATCGCTCTCCCTCCAGTTGCTCCCTCCAAACAAACTCCTCCAATCATGCTCCCTCCAAATGAACTCCTCCAGTCATGCTCCTTCTGGACGAACTCTTTCAGTCGATCTCTATCCAGTCAAACTCCTTTCGATTGTCCAAAAGGACCTCATCATCCATGCAAATTTATCTCCCAACTTGATAAAAATCAACCTGCACATAGATGATCTTAGAGAAATCTAAACTTCTCTGAAACTATCATGATTTAAAGCCCTTCACTGCCAACATCTATTCCATCCAAACCTCAACTACCAAATCTCAATAGGCCAGCACGTCATGATAACAGACACCACTCTCCATAACAAACTCCACATGATTCTGAGTGGCCCACTATCGGATGGTTATGGCTGTCACCATTAGTTTGTTACAGGCTTTATCTATAAAAGAGATCCTTTAGATACGTGTTTCTCTAAGCTCTCCTCTCCTTCCCATCACTCTACTTCTTTATATCCTGAGCACTCCATTTCAGTTGGCCAAAAAATTAACTTGAGCATCGAAGGATCCTGCCAAAACAACCCACCTCTGGTTTGGACTTTATTTTACAGGCTCCATCGATGACCTTGCCTTCTCTACTCTAGCCACCTCCAACATCCTCATGGATTTCCGCACCAACAGGATTGACACTAGAAAAAGGAACTTTAAGCTCTTGTTTTAAAAGGAGTGCCCAATTGATCCTACCTGCTTTCCTTCCTCTCTTAATTTCTTAAATCCACTTCTATTTAATCTCCTTCTGCTCTAAAGATGCCCACAAGAAAGACAACCACTTGGCGGTCTACCACTTTTGCTGCTAGATCTGAGCTAGATCCATCCATTCTAACTCCATCATCTGCTCTCCAACCTCCTCCATCGATGGCCAAGGTAGATCTAGAGCAATTCAACATACTGATGCACTAGGTTCGGGGCCTCACCAAAATGATGCAGGCCATACAATAGTCTCTGGTGGCAATCTGATCGGAAAACCCCTAGCTAGAGCCTCAAAAATTGATGCCAAAAAGGACAACCTAGGTCAGCAGACCCGTCACCTCTAAAAAAAGAAAGCAGAGAGCAAGGAGCCTCTATTCTGATCATGATTCTTCTCTGGAGAAGACTTTTCTCATCTATAGTCGATGGCCCTCTGAGATCCATGTTCGAGATGATGCTCTTGATCAAAAGCTTTAGGACATGAACCAGTAGATTGAGGAGCTCCGCCATACCGCTCCAATCCATCGTAACGACATCTGCACCAATCCTCCCTTCTCTATCAAAATCATGCAAAAACCTATTCTGTCGAACTTCAAGCTCCTCCGATTCAAAACTTATGATGGAAATTCTAATCCGATCGACCATCTTGAAGCCTTTCGAACAATGATGCTACTCCATGGCACGTCGAATGCCATCCTGTGCCGAGCTTTTCCATCTATCTTGAAGAAAGTAGCAAGAAACTGATACTCGAGCCTTAAGCCAGGTACGATCCTTTCTTTTGATCAAATGAGCCATCGGTTTGTGGCTAATTTTATAAGCAATCGATGTTCAAGATGAGGTTCAAACTCCCTCATCAATATAAAGCAGAAAAAGGGGGAGTCTATTCGAGCTTACGTCAACCTCTTTAATGCTACTGCACTGAAGGTCCAAAACTTGGATCAATCTATAGCCATGGCCATACTGAAGGATGGTCTTTAGAAGAATGATCTTCTATCCTCCTTGGAAAGGAAGTATCCTAAGAATTTTGCTGATATGTTAGCCCGAGTCTGAAGGTTATGCTTGGGTAGAAGAGGGCTTTGAACTGAAGGATGATGAGGTTGCAAGAGAGTGGCAAGCAGGTGAATCCGACAAGCCCACATCTGAAAGAAAATCGAGTGAAGCTCGACCACGCTCATGAACTCCTCCCAAGCGTAGATGAGCCTGAACTCCTTGAGCTCATCGATAAGAAAGTTTAGATTGGAGGATCCGACGGAACTCTCCTTCCAGAAGATTCAACAACTATGCTATCTTGAATGCCTCAAAGACTCAGGTGCTAATGGATATAAGGGAGTAGCTAGCAGAGCTAGAGAGGATACGGACTCATCCGACTAAGCATAACCTGAATAAGTACTGCCTTTATCATCATGACCATGGTCACGATATAGAAGAATGCAACTAGCTTTTGGATGAGATCGAGGCACTGATTAGAAGAGGTTGGCTGGACCAGTTCATTAGGCACTGGCCAGAGAGGAGAGAAGATCATCCGAGAGCCCTGCCATAGCCTAAACTATCCCAATAGGATGAGCCACAAGGAGATTGGCCCCCTCTTGGAGTCATCAATACTATCACTGGGGGACATCAGTGAGGGGAGGCCAATGGATTAGCAGAGCTGGCGAAAAGACAATGGATTGAAGAACCCATCACTTTCACTAAAGAAGATGCCCAAGGAGTTTAGCTTTCGCACAATGATGCGATTGTAGTCACTTTAAATATTGTTGATTATGATGTACGCCATATTTTAATTGATAATAAAAGCTCTACTGATGTCTTATTTTCTGATGCTTTCTCCAAAATGTTCATATCTATTGATAGGATGGATCCGATGAATTCTCCATTGGTGGGGTTCACGATTGATGCAGTGTCGGTGGAAGGAATAATAACATTGCCTATTGTAGCTGGCCAATATCCAAAGCAATCTAAGACACAAGTTGATTTTTTTGGTAGTCAAAACTCCTTCTGCTTACAATGCGATCCTTGGCCGACCTTGTTTGAATGTACTTCGAGCTGTAGTTTCAACTTATTATCTAAAAATGAAGTTCCCAACAAGCTATGAAGTCAAAGAGATCAGAAAAGATCAGGCACTAGAAACAAGCCGACCTTTGTTCGATGGATGGGCTTAACACTCATGATGATCTATCTAAAGAAAGAGGGGAACCCATCAACGATCTTGAAGAAATCCCCTTGAATGATGGGAATAAAGAACACACTATAAAGATTAGCTCGAACCTAAAAGGAGAAGCTAGAAAATAGCTCATCACATTCTTGCAAAGAAATGCTGATGTCTTTGCTTGGGCACCTGCAGACATGTCTAGAATTGATGCAGAAGTCATGAAACATCGCTTGGGCGTGGGTCTCAAATGATGACCAGTGAAATAGAAAAAGCGCAGTTTTGCACCAAACCAATAGAAGGCTATAATGGATGAGGTCGACAAGCTACTTAAGACAGGATTCATTCGAGAAGTATTTTACCCAGACTAGATCGTAAATGTTGTTCTTGTTAAAAAAACAAATGGCAAATGAAGGATGTGCATAGACTTCACAGATTTAAATACAACCTATCTAAAAGATAACTATCCTCCGTCCAGGATTGATCAACTAGTGGATGCGACCTCGGGCCATGAACTCCTCACCTTCATGGATGCTTTCTTTGGATATAATCAAATCCGAATGGCACCACAGGATGAGGAGAAGACTGCTTTTATTACTGACCGTAGTCTTTATTGTTTCAAGGTCATGCCCTTTGGACTTAAAAATGTAGGTTCAACATACTAGCTCCTGATGAATAAAATTTTTAAGGAGCCAATCGATCGCAACATGAAGGTCTGTGTAGATAATATGCTAGTTAAAAGTCGATCTTCACCAAATCACATTGTTGATCTTGAGGAGACCTTCAATATCCTCTGAAAGTACAAGATGAAGTTGAATCCTACCAAATGTACCTTCAGGATAATCTTGGAGAAGTTCTTGGGATTTATGGTGTCAAGCTGCGGCATCAAGGCCAAGCTAGAGAAGATTCAAGCCATCCAAAAACTGACCATCCCAAAAATAATAAAAGAAGTTTAATTTCTCACAGGTAGGTGGCAGCTCTAAATCACTCCATGTCAAGGTCAGCAGAATGCTGCATGCCCTTCTTCCAAGTACTCAAGCAGTCCAAGAACTTTCACTGGACTCTAGAGTATCAACGAGCCCTTGAAGAATTAAAGAGCTATCTCAGTTCGCCCCCACTACTTGCCAAACCTAAACCTGGAGAAGGACTATTCTTGTACCTCATCGTATCTCCTATAGCTATTGGAGCTATACCGATCAGGGAAGAAGCTAGAGTTCAGAAGCCGATCTGCTATATAAGCAGAGTCTTGATGGATGCAAAAATAAGGTATACTAAATTAGAAAAACTAACCTATGCCTGATTGATTATAGTCAGAAAGCTCCGACCTTATTTTTAGGGGCATACAATTACCCACCTCACTAATCAACCCATCGAGGTGGTTCTTCATCTACCCGACACCTCCGGAAGAATGGCATAATGGGCAATTGAACTGATCAAATTCGACATCCATTTTCAGCCTCGATCATCTATTAAAGCTCAAATACTGGCCAATTTTATAGTAGAATGCACTATTCCAAAAGAAATTAAACCAGAGCACCAAGAAGGTTTTGTCCCTGGCTATCCTGAAGAGAAGACTGATCTCCCTGAAAACTTTTGGGTACTGCATGTGGATGGTTTATCCAATGCTTTTAGGGCAAGTGCAGCTTTAATCCTCATTAATTCGAAAGAAGTTGTAGCAGAGTATGCATTACGCTTTGACTTCCCCACCACTAATAATAGAGCAAAATATGAAGCCCTGCTTGTAAAATTAAGAATAGCCAAAGAGCTGAAAGTACGACATCTGAAAATTTATAGTGACTCTCAACTGGTGGTGGAACAAGTTAGTAACTCCTTCGAAGCCCAGGAGGAAAGTATAAAAAAATACCTAAAAAGAGTGAAGAGCTTGAGTTTGGCCTTCGATAATTTTAGTATCCAGCAAATCCCCAAGGTGAAGAACACTAGGGCTGACTTCCTCTCTAAGCTGGCCGCCTTAGCCCCAAATGAACTACCAGAAGGAGTCCCTTTCGAAGTCCTATAATGCCCACGTTTGGAAGAACCTCAGGCAATAATGCAAGTTGATCATGAGCCCAACTAGATCGATCCATTGATTGCTTATTTCAAGGAAGAAATTCTTTCCAGAAATCACCAAGACACCCAAAAGTTAAGAAATCAAGCTTCTCGCTACATCTTATATAAAAACAAGTTGTATAAGAGGTCATACTCATTGCTGCTCCTCAAATATCTCCAACCTTCAGAAGCCAACTATGCCTTGAGGAAAGTTCATGAAGGAATTTACAAAAATCATCTGGGGAAGAGATCCTTATCATATAAGTTACTCTGTCAAGGATACTATTGGCCAACAATGCACCAAGATGCGGTGGATTATATGAGAAAATATGACAGGTGTCAAAAAAATGCAAATATTCAGAGACAGCCAACTTCATAGCTTACACCACTGAGCACACCCGGCCATTCACACAATAGGGGATGGATATACTTGGACCGCTTTCCATGACATCTGACAACAAAAGTTTCTGCTGGTAGTAGTGGATTATTTCACTAAATGGGTTGAAGTCGAACCTCTGATAAAGATCACTGAAGCCAAAGTATAGAAATTCATCTAAAAGTCAATTGTTTGTAGGTTTGGTTTACCTCGGATGCTAATCATTGATAATGGGCATCAGTTTGTACGTGCGAAGTTCACTGAGTTCTGTGAAGATCTGAATATATCTCACCACTTCACATCAGTGGCTCATCCGCAAGCGAATGATGAGGTAGAAGTAACTAATAGAACTTTACTTCAAGGGATAAAGGCCAGGCTTGAAAGAGTAAAAAAGACTTGGGTGGATGAATTCTATCACGTGCTCTAGGCTTACCAAACTACTCAAAGACTGTCCACTGGAGAAACTCCCTTTGCACTGGCTTTCGGGATGGAGGTAATTATCCCAGTCAAACTCCAACTCCCCTTAGTGCGAGTAGAAGCCTTCAATAAACAAAGCAACTCATAGGATCTTAGAGCCAACCTTGATCTACTAAAGGAGAAGTGAGAGAAGGCTCAAATCCGGATGGCAGCCTACAAGCAGAAAGTAGCCCACAACTATAACTTGAAAGTTAGAGGCAAGACATTCAAAATAGGAGATCTTGTACTTCGACGAGCAGATATTTTCTAGCCTCAAAATCAAGGAAAGCTCATCCCAAACTAGGAAGGTCCTTATGAGATGATGGAAATTATTCGACCAAAAATATATTATCTAAAAAAACTCAGAGGATCAAAGCTCCCACAATCTTAGAATTCAAAAAATCTATGAATATACTATTAGTAATTCTATCTTAATAAAAAAATTTTACTTTAATATTTTCATTTCTTGGCACGAAATCATGTGATAATAGGAAATGACTCAACCGAACTTCATCTATAAATAAAGCCAAAGACCTCCGATTACTTAAGATAGGAGGAGGGGAGAGGCCCTTACAATGGCTCTTTTTGTAATCCTATGACTTTGTTAGGGACAAGAGGAGGACCTTATCCTAACAAAGAAAGACTAACCATGTCAGAAATAGAAGAAGAACCTCATCCTGACGGAGGGATAAAGAAAGGCCAACCATGTTAGGAATAGGAGGAGAACCTCATCCTAACCCAGATAAAAACCTTCGATTATATAAGATAGGAGGAGGAAAGAGACCCTTACAATGGTCCTTTTTATGCCCCTATGACTTTATTAAAAATAGGAGGACGATTTGGTCCTAACAAAGAAATGCCAACCGTATCAAGAACAGGAGGAGGACCTCATCTTGACAGGAGGATAAAAAAAGGCCAACAATGTCAGAAACAGGAGGAGAACCTCATCCTAACATGGACGAAGACCTCTGATTATTTAAGATAGAAGGAGGAGAGAGACCCTTACAATAGCTCTTTTTGTACCCCTATGATTTTGTTAGGGATAGAAGGAGGACCTCGTCCTAACAAAGAAAGACCAATCCCTTCAGGAATAGGAGGAGGACCTCATCCTGATAGGAAGATAAAGAAAGATCAATCATATCAAAAATAGAAGAAGAATCTCATCCTGACATGGATGAAGATCTTTGATTATTTAAGACTGAAGGAGGGGAGAGACCCTTACAACGGCTGTTTTTGTGCCTCTATGATTTTGTTAGGGACAGGAGGAGGACCTCATCCTAACAAAGAAAGACCAACCCCATCAGGAACAAAAGAAAGACCTCATCCTGATGGGGGAACAAAGAAAGGCTAATCGTGTCAGAAATAGGAGGAGAACCTCATCCTGACATGGATGAAAACCTTCGGATATTTAAGATAGGAAGAGGGAAGAGGCCCTTATAATGGCCTTTTTTGTGCCCCTATGACTTTATTAGGGACAGGAGGAGGATCTTGTCCTAATAAAGAAAGACCAACCCATCAAGAACAGAAGAAAGATCTTGTCCTAACGGAGGAACAAATAAAGGCCAATAATGTCAGAAATAGGAGGAGAACCTCATCCTGAGATGGATGAAGGCCTTCCATTATTTAAGATAAGGAGAGAAAATCAATAGACATCAAATTCATACAGGATGAAAAGACAATTGAGAAAAATATTATTTTATTAAAATTGAAGGACATTACAAAGTGAAGGCCTGTAAGACCATACAAAAAAGAAAGGAGAAATAAGATGGACAAAATCCTAAGGACTTAATTCCTCAGACCTCGGACTATCGCTCCCCACCATTGCTAGAGATTACTTCAAGCTAGCAATCACTTCTTCAAGCTCCTTTATTTTCAACAAGCTTTCTACAAATAATTTATCAACCCATCAAAAATTATCTTTGGACTCCTGCAACTATTTTCTTAAAACTTTAGACTCTGCCTCTGCACCTTTGACAGCTTATTGCTCATAAGCTAGTTGAATCTTCAGTTGTTGAAGCTTGGCTAATTTCTTCACCAATATCGCTGATAGAGTCTCTAAAGAGTTTCTCAAGAAAAGAAGCTCATCTAACTCCCTATTCGAACTGGCCTCCAACTTCTCCACCAACTACCTTTTAAGACCAGCTATCTTCTTGTCTGCTCTTTGAAGTTGCTGCTGGAGGTTGGCGATTTCATTACTCCAGCCAAGCTTGAAATTCTTGAGTGACACCTCAACAACTTGAAGTTAACCTTGAAACTCTAAGAATCTCTTGGATCAATCCTAACCAAACTCCTCTCGATCGATCGACCATGCCGAACTTCCCTCCAATAATCAAATTTTCTCTTTCGCCACATTCAGTTCAACCTTAAGGGAGCAAGCCTTGGCTGTCAAAGTCCAGGACTTATCACTTGCACACTTTTTGACCTCCTCGAGCTCTTCATTTAAGTGAAACATTTTGGTATTATATTTTTTAAATAATTATATGGATGATTGATGCAGATGATTAATTTTGGCGACAGCATCGGCATAATCCTTCTTCGATTTCTTAAGTTCATCTTCGACCTTCTCCAATTTTCTTTTAAGATGATGAACTTCTCTCCTTAGACTCTTTATGTGAGCCTTCAAGGGAACACCCTGAGGAAGGGGGTCGGCTTCGATATGAGGCTACACTTGAAGTATGAAAGTATCACCACATAAATCTCATAGGAGAAAAGCTCATTTTCAAAATTGACTTCATTAATCAAAATATTTCTAATACAAGGAGGAAAAATGAAAAAGAAAATATAAGAGTAGGAGCTCTCAGACCTCTGAGAAAATAGTGGAAGAGTCCGGTGCAGCCTTAGTTGGCACGAGCCCTTCAATAGTGGTAGGAGTAGGCGAGGTCGAAGGTGTGGCAAAAGTTGGCCCGAGAGATAGGAAGTCAGTTGCAGAGGTAGATGGATCTACTGCCTCCTCAGAAGCCCCTTCATATAGGAAGTCAAGGTTGAGCTCCGAAGATTTGTTAGCCATCCATTCTTCACAGAGCTTGTAACCTTTATTGAAGGCCTCCTAACCAAATTTCACATTCAAGTTTCTCATTTCGGAAGAGACCTTAAACTCTTCTATCGATCGGATTGATGCCTTCGAGATCTGCCTCAAAATCTACTTCTTTAACCCGACGGTCTCGGCTTCAGCCCTTTTCCTCCACTCTTCTTCCAAGTCTAAGGTGGCTTTCAGCTTCATTGATATTTTTTTTTCCTTTATGGAGCGCTTCTTTGAGAACCTCAACCTCGACAAATCTATGTCTGAAGGAACGATCAACCTCATACCGCTCCCTAATAAGGTGCTCAACTTTGGCCTGATGATCTTCTTGGGCCTTCACCAACTCCAACCTCAAGCAGTTTAGTGACTTGATGTAGCCGAGCAGTTGATGGCCCATCTATTCAAAAATATTTATATGATGATGAGATAGATTGTACGAGCAGGTAAACATTAAAAAATTTAAAGAAGGATGAAGTGACTTTCTCAAGAAAGAATTCTAGTGAATCTCAGGTGCACTGGTCAACATCGGCATTGATGATTCTATCTACAACTTTGGATATGGTAAACTCATCAACCAAGCCCCTAATGACTTCATGATTGTTGAAGAGGTTCTCCCCTATTTCTTCATCAGAGCTGTTGGGCCCATTGTGGCAGACCTTCTGTCGGGACTTCCTCAAAGCCCTTTTAATCCTCTACTTCCCCACCTCTTACTCCTTTCTGAGGGGAGGCTCTGGGACTTGGATCTTAGTAGGAGGGCTCGATGGCATTAGAGGATCAGTGGCCCTAGCAGCAGGGTCAGATTCGACAGTGGGAGAAACTTCAGCCTCGGGAGTAATTTTGGGGGCACCCATGGTGCTAATGGGAGCCACGAAGATCGGGATGTCGACCATTGCTTTTTTTAAGCTCTCTTTCAGTTCCTTTTCTTTTCTCTTGCGGGCTAGGAGTCCCCTCGTAAGCATCTAGACCGTCTGGGGATCCATTTCTATAATAAAAAAAATAAAAGTACAGTCAGAAAAGAGCAAGAAAAAGAAAAGGAGTAATCCACAACTTTGGTCGTAGACCTGTTGGATTCAAGAGGCTGAGGCCAAGGTTGAACAAAGTTTGTTCTTTTATTAGCTCGAACATGAGAGGAGTTCAAAAATTCTTGATTCTGCTAACCAACTCCTGGTCCTCTTTTTCTAACCCCGAGACTCGGTAGATGGAATCCCTCAGATTTCTTCAGGATGGAAGTCCTACATATGAGGTCGGACAAGAAATGAAAATAAACTTCTTTTTCCAGTTGTGAATCGAGGAGGGGGCACACTTGAGCAATCCTTTCTTGTTGAACTGGGGCGAGACATACCACCAGTCCTTCGCAGTAGGATGATGCTTAAGGGTAAAGTAAGTTCGAAAAAGTGAAGTAGTGAGTCAAACTTCAGCGGATATACAGAGAGCAAGAAACTCTATTATGAACTTAAAGAAGTTCGGCACTATAGAAGCTAAAGAGATGTCTAAGAAACAAAAAAAAATAACAAAAGCAGAAAGAGGAAGCTGTAATCCAGCATGAAATGCCTCTAAGTACAAGAAGAACTGACCTGAAGGAGGGGTACAAGCTCGGTCACTCAGTCTAGAAAGCTCCAACTCGTACTCGATAGGCACCCCATACTGGATCCTGGTTAATGGCAGATCTTTAGTAGTTAAGGAATGGAGGATGGTTCCTAGTATGAAATCTGGCCGAGGTACTATCCTAAGTCTAGTTTCCATTCTGATCTCAAAATTTTGGGAATTTAGGTTGACCGAACTCCTATAATCGCTAGACCAAGAAACCTCGGATGACATCTAGATCAGATTAAATCAAATAAAATTTTTGAAAAACTCAGGAAAAGGGGCGGTGAAAACATGAGGATGAGGAATGGCTATGCCCACCTAGAAAAATTTGAAAAAACTTGAAGAATACAAGAAAGCTAGAAATTGAAAAAATAGGGATGAGAGACTGACCTAAGGTCTTGAAAAAGAGATCGAAAAGATGAAGGATGATCAAGAAGGATGCCGGCAGTTGGAGTGTTAGGATTTGATGCCTCGAATTTGACCCACCATAAGAAAAAAAATCAGTTTTCAGCATAATAATCGGATCGGCTCTGATACGCAATCGAGTCGATTTGGATTGAGATCGAGTTGACTCTCTTAGGTAGATAGACAGCAGAAGTTCGAATGAGATGCAGTCGAGCTAGCTCGACCCCTGACCAACCCAGCTTGATGAAGGCGAACAGAACATGATGGGATTTTTTCTGTTTGGACTCGGATTGTGATTAATCCAAGGGGTCTAGGGAGTTGCACATGGACCATAAGATCCAAAAATTATGGAGGGTTGCAATCATGATCTGAAGGTCAAAAATATTCCAAGACTCCATCAAGGACATGTTAAACCCATATTAGAAGAACGAGTCCTATTAGAACTCGTATGAACTGCTGAGAAGAGGATTCACATCCTATTTAATGGGCTGAGATGCTATGGAGCAAAAAAGATGGCATGTGTGGTGTGAGAGACACATAAAGAGGCTCAAATAGCCACCGAGAGGAGCTTGACAGAGCACCAAGTACGTGCAGCCCATGACAGAGAGAAGCAATAAGTGCATAGCATCCAACGAGGAGGCTGTAAGGGCAAAGCATTTTGTAGCTTTCATGGGTCTCCTTGGGATTCTAAGAGAGCTTTTATAAGGATAGCTTCTAGTTGAGAGGGATTTGTGTATGGTGAGTTGAGAGTTGATGTTCTTCTCTTATACCTATTTTTCTCTTTCATAGTGAAGCTTTGCGTGCCCCATGGAGACGAGCCTTTATACTGATCCATGTACTTGATTATTTTCTTATTTTATTTCTTTCTTCTTTCTGCCATAATAATTTGGTACTAGATCCTTAACAAATGATATCGGAGTAGCTAATATCCCAACAGTTTGGTATCAAAGTGAGTTGATTCCATAATAATTGGTATCAAAGCCAGATAGTATCGAAGCGCAAATTGTAGTAGTGGATAGAGATTGAAGAATATAGAGAAGACAAGCACAATCAAGATGGAGATCAACAGGTTTGATGGGAAGGATAATTTTTTCTTGTGGCAAGCAAGGGTAAAGGATGTTTTCATCCAACATGGATTGATCGATGCTCTCTTTTATGATGAAACGTCAGCCACCAAAGAGGTGAAGGATTGGAAGTAGATCCAAATGCAGGCAGTGAGCACAATCCACTTGTACCTAGCAGATGATGTGGTGATTCATGTACTTGATGAGACTTTTTTGATGGTACTATGGTCGAAGCTCGAGGAGTTGTAGATGACGAAGTCGCTAACCAATATGCTATTTCTTTGGAGGTAGTTCTACTAGCTACGGATGGACAAAGGTCAGAGCATGTGGGAGCATCTATCTAACTTTTAGAAGATCCTCAATAACCTCCTCAACATTAGTGAAAAAGTTAAGGAGAAGACCAGGGCATTGGTCTTACTAGCATCACTCCCTCCTTCGTATGAGTTCTTGGTGACTGCTCTTCTAGTGGGAAAGAGCATCATCAAGATGGATGAGATCACTACAGCGATACTTCAGAATAAGGTTCTCAGGAGGAAGAATCTAGCTTTGAGCTCAGATAGCGGTAGCTCAGCTTTGACAATTTCTAGAAGAGTAGGAAAAAGTAGACAAAGTGATAGAGAATTGCGAAGAGGACGATCCAGATCCAAGATGAGGGATCCTAGCAAGATCAGATGCTATAGGTGCGATGAATTGAGACATCGAGTTAAGAATTATCTATAACTCAAGGATAGGACGAGGGCTACTGCAGCGATAGCCAGTAGCGAGTCAGAGGACTCCTGTTAGGACTCCTGTGAACTGCTAAGAAGAGAATTCTCATCCTATTTAAAGGGCTGAGGTACTGTGGAACAAAAAAGGTGGCGCGTGTAGCATGAGAGGCACGTAGAGAAGCTTAGACAGCCATTGAGAGGAACTTGACAGAGCATCGAGTACGTGCAGCCCGTAAGAAAGAGAAGCAACAAGTGCATAGCATCTGGCAAAGAGGCTATGAGGGCAAAGCATCTTGTACCTTCTATGGATCTCCTTGGAATTCTAAGAGAACTTTTGTGAGGATAGCTTCTAGTTGAGAGAGATTTATATACGGTGAGTTAAGAGTGGATGTTCTCCTCTTGTATCATTTTTTCTTTCATAGTGAAGCTTTGCATGCCCCATGGAGGCAAGCCTTTAGGCTGATCCACGTACTTGATTATTTTTTTATTTTATTTCTTTCTTCTTCCTACCATAATAATTTGGTACTAGATCCTTAACAAATAGTATCAGAGTAGCTAATATCCCAATAGTTTGGTATCAGAGCAAGTTGATACCATGACATGGAGAGGTCATGAGAGAATAATGGCAATGATGGTAGAACACTCAGGGATGATGAAAAGCAAAAAAAGAAGAAAAAGGAGCGCAGACGAAAGTAAGAAGCCATAGGAGAAGAAGGAGAGGTTTAAATAGAGAATCAGAATCATGGAAAGTTATAATTATAGGACTCCTTCAGCCAACCTTAACCCACCGCATGTCCCACTCATGCCTACTGCCTAACAGAGCACTAATTGCATCGTATATAGAGCACTACGCCAGATGAGTTTTCAAGGAGACTTGTCCCTTCAGGCCATTCGACATAAAAATCTCGATGCCAATTTGAAAAAAGATAAAAAGTTCCATTCCCCTAGAGCAGGATGCTGCCAAAGAACTTTGGCTGCAACAACTTCTCTATACTTTCTTCATTCGAAATTCAAACTCGGGAGCAAGGAGACAAGTATTAAAGGTAAAAAGTCCTCTGTCGAAGTCCTCCTTCCTATTGGGATTTGTCGATTTCCTCAGCAATGAATTCGTATTGCAGAACCTCTCAACAATACATTGAAGTTCGGCGGTTCAATCTCAAATAGTAAGAGGGAACTGCTATTTAACTAAGCTTACTTCTCAACTTGAGATGAGTGGCAGGACCCAAGTTCAGCTCTCCTAACCTTGATTGACGACAAACTTGGAAGACAGTTGAACTCCTCCAGTCGCACTTTCTTCGAACAAACTCCTCCAGTCATGCTCCCTCTAGACGAACTCCTCCAGTCGCTCTCCCTCCAGACGAACTTCTCTAGTCATGTTTCCTCTAGACAAACTCCTCTAGTCATGCTCCTCGCAGATGAACTCTTTCAGTCGATCTCCATCTAGTCGAACTCCTTCCGATCATCCAAAAGGATCTCATCATCCATGCAAATTTTTCTTCCAACTCAACACAAACCAACCTGCACGTAGATGATCTTAGAGAAGTCTGAACTTCTCTAGAACTATCATGATTTAAAGCCCTTCACTGCCAACATCTATTCCATCCGAACCTCAGCTATGAAATCTAATAGACCGGCACATCGTGACAATAGACACCACTCTCCATAACAAACTCCACATAGTCTCGAGCAGCCCACTATCAGATGGTTATGGTTGTCACCATCAATTTGTTACAGACTTCATCTATAAAAGAGATCCTCTAGATATGTATTTCTCTAAGCTCTCCTCTCCTTTCCATCACTCTGCTTCTTTATATCCTAAGCACTCCATTCTAGTTAACCGAAAAATTAACTTGAGCATCGAAGGGTTCCGTCGGAGCCACCCACATTCAGTTTAGACTTTATTTTGTAGGTTTCGTTGGTGGCCTCGCCTTCTCCACTCCAACCACCTTCGACGTCCTCATAGATTTTCACACCAACACTAAAGATTTGGACTTTAATCAAAAGATTCTTGTACTATTTTATTTGAATTGATAGCCTCTATCTTCAATTTGAGAAATTATCCTAATTTCTTAGTGGGTACTAGAATCCACATAGATTGCACTCAAGCCCGACACTGGCCGATCAACCCATGTACATCTAAGGATATGTTCATGATCAATTATTTTTCTAAATAATTTTTAGTAATTAAATTTTATCTCAGTCCCTAATCAATAAGTTTTGGCCTCTACTGAAAAGATCCGATTAGGTCCAACCATTAATATGACCATACTTAGTCCATCTAACTAATGAATGATTAAGCCTAACTTTGGTTAGTCAACCTAACCACCATTTAAAGAGACAACCAAGAAATCATATTATGAATGATAATTTCATTAGCCAATAAGCACTAGACCTTTGGGCCTCTAATGATTATCCAACTAATGGACCCATTATTACTCACTTAATGAGAGGCTATGATCAAGTTATTGAAGGAACCAGATCTGGGATTTCAAGGTTAGATATTGAAATTTTTTCAGATCTAAGTAGTGAAAGATAGGAACTAATCAAATTAATTCATAACATACTAGAAAAGACCCTAGATCTAGGATCCTATTATATAATTATAGCATGTAATTAAATCAAAAATAAAAAATCATCAGAAGAGAATATGTTGATCATATCAACATAAATCTATACTAGATCTAATACAGGTATGTAATAGGGGATCAGATCTTTTTTACCTTTGTAAGTCAGACTTTCTAACTCGCTTATTCAGGCTTGAAGATGTTGCTCTAAGCTGCACATATGTCCGGCTTCTAAAGGTTGTCCACACGAGCCTACGAATACTGATCAGAAGTCTGATGCCCGAAAATCAGTACAGTATGCTAGTACTATATTGTTCCTTCTTCGACGATCAATCTAGATCTTTTTTCTTCAAAAGTTTGGACTCTCCAATAAATAGAAGGAAGGGAAGAGATTTAAGGAACTAAGACAGCTCTTAAAAGTCTCTAAATAATGGAGGAAGAGGTAGAAGAAAGCAATCCTAGAAGAAGACCCTCTTCTTCTTTTTTGTTCTCTCACCTAAACACCTTGATTGGTGTCCTTAAAATTCAAATGCCCAAGAGGTTTCCCTCTCAAGTTTTTAATACACAAAGACCCTCTCTCGTTCTCTAGAATCTTTAAAAAAATCATCCCAAAAATTCTCTTAAATAAAGAGATATGGAGGAGTCCTTATTTAGGTCAAATATCTAGATGAGGTATGTCTAATTTAGGCAACTTATAGGACACCCAATACTTGGGCACCCCCACCTTTCTTTTTGGCATGGACCAGTAATATGGGGCACACAAAACTTCCCTTTCTCACCATTAAAGATATGAGAGAAAACAAGGAGAGGGGGCGGCATGCATGGGAAGAGTTTTAGTTTCCTAAAACTATCCTAAGAAAATTCAAATCAAATTCAAACTTCCTTTCATTGACCTAGTCCATAACAAATTGCCATATAAGATAGAGGGAGAGAGAGAGGGCATGCATGGAGACCAAGGAGATAAGGGATTGCATGCAAAAAATAATCCAAGGATGGACGTGGGTGCATTGGGACTAAGGTGGCGCAAGGAGATGAATCCTAGTCGTACTAGGATTCCAAATTTGACCTGGTATGGTTTCTCAAATCAAATTAAACTAGAAATAATTGAATTCAATTAGAATAGATCTTAATCCAATTAAGAATCTAATTAAATTAGATTAAATTAAATTTAAATTTGATTTAATTTTTAATCAAATTATAGATTGGGTTGACACAAGTCCTAATTGAGCTAGGACTCATTCTTCCTTGCAATTAGCTTATCTAATAAACCAATTGAACTTGATCCAATCAAGTCTAAACTAAATCTAATTAAATTATATTTAATTAAACTTAATCTCAATCCTCTAGCTTAATCAAATTAAGTTAATTAGTAATCCAACTATTAATCGATCCTCTTGCAATATTTGCACTAGGTTAAACATCAATCGCATTGATTATTTAATCCTAGAACGATTCTTAATCATCGATCAACCATCCAATCAGATCAAAAACTCTTATATATGTGACTCCATAAGTTCGAACCTAAGTCGATATTATAGAAATAAATTTCTATACCAATCGAAGTGATCATCTAGCAATGGTATCCGATGGTCGAATAGGTCGAATGTGTAGAACAACATCCTTAGACTTATATGGATATAGTTTTCATATTATTCATTCCCTTGACCAAAATACTTGTAGGATACCTCAGAGTTTAACCATCAATCCTAATTAGACTATGCATATTGTATTTCAAAATATCAAATCCATGTCATGGATTATCCTGGCCAAAGTTTTACTATATTGAAATACAATGATACATTCTTCGCCAACTTTTGGAGTGGTCAATCCCATCTTGATCACACACCAACTTTGCAAGTACTTGATTGTGCCTAGAAGCCTTTCATTATTGAATTAAAAATTTAGTTAGTCCAGTATCAAAGCATAGTGAGTTACTTGCAAGCCACTAAAGTGATCTCAGGTCTAAGGGATACTTATGCCTATATCCCATCAGAGCAATTCTTGACAGTAGAATGCTCTAGAATTGATCATATTCAGTAATAATGTACCCATACATCTCATCTATATGGCATACTAGTATCTCCACACTCCTTGATTAAAAGGACAACCAACTTATATGGCATGCAGCGATCTATGACTTATTAATAATCTATTATTTGATCGTGAACGATTTAAGAACTAATCGATAATTTTTTTTATCAAAAATAAATATTCCTAAAAACTTCATCACAATAATAGTGTTCATTAAAAGATGTAGATTTTATGATAAAAAATATCAAAATATTTATTTTATTTATTAATAAATTAATTATAATTATAATATAGCTCAACCGTCAATAGGCTAATGATTGACTTTGAAATATATTTTTCAATAGTTATCATCATAACTATTTTATTTTTAAGAATCTAATAATTTTAGAAGATTTGATTAATTTATTTTAAAGAGAAGAGAGTCAGATGAACTAGCTAATCATGATCCTTTCACTGACTTCACCAAGTCTAAGAAAGACTATAGACAGGCTAGTCTAGGAGCACCTAAATCAGTCATACTGATTTACCTAGTGGACATAGGTCAGCTCGAATTATTAAGTGATCTGAGCAAAACATAACTTCACCAAGAAGGTCAGGTACGTAAATAAGATCGGTAGGAGGGATATGCCATTAACTCATCAAAAATCGAATCAATGCGAGTAGCTTTCAATTAACGACCATCGATCATACATTGCTAGACTTACCTTAGATACCAACTAGTTAATTAGTTTTGATTGGATCAACCTAATAGTTCAGGCTAAATAGCTTAGCTAAGAATCAAGTCCATTTTGGTTCTCATTAAAGACATGGACTTGATCAATTACGACTATTATAATTGATCTAGAGAATTCTTAACCTAATCTAAATTAATATTTAATTAGATTTAGTCAATTCTCTAATTAAGTCCATTCTTTATTCTAATCTTAGGTCTAATCTAATTAATAGACCTAATTTATTCTAACCCATTAACCCAAATATTATGATTTGTATCTTAGGATCTTCAATTCATAATCCTGGATCCTAAATAAAATAATTTTTAATTCTTAATTAATTTTTGAGTTGAAGGTTGGGGTTCGATATTTTAAAAATAATTTTTATATTTATAAAGTATTTTTATAGCTTGATTCTATCAATCAATTATATGTTTGATTTATAATCAATATGCAAATAAACATAAACATGAATCTACTTTAGATATAATCTAAACATATTCATGTAATTTAAATTAAAATAATTTTAATTCTATTTAATCATAAATTATCTTAGATCAAACTTAATAAATTTATGATCATAAAAATTAGATTGGAATACTTTCAATTAAATCATAAAATTTTTTAGATTGAATCTAAAAATTTATGATTAGGTTTTAGATCAGCACGTATTAGGACAACCTTTTCACTATAAGAAGTAAACCTTACAGCAGGACAACCTTAAAACATCAGTCCATGTAATCTAAAATATTTATTTTTATATTTAAAAAATTTTAAATCTAATAAATCATAAATTAATCTAAATTATATCTAATAAATTTATGATTAACTTTAGATCTACACGAACTAGGACAACCTTTACACTATAAGAGGTAAACCTTACAGCATGATACTTATAAAATCAGTCAGTGTGATCTAAAATTTAATTTTAAATTTAAATATTAGATTATAATTTAAATTTAGTCTAAATAAAAATTTAAACATACATAAAAATTATGTCATAATAATTTTAGGCTCTGATATCAATTGAAGGAAAAGTCTAAAGTTTCTCGTAGGTATTTTGAAACTTTTTCAAAATTAGATCAACTGGACCCAATTATAAAGATTGGCTCAGGAACTACAAAATTATTTTGGGTTCCTAGAAGTTAACCATATTTTGGACTAGGACCTCCCACATTACACAGCCCGCCTCCATCTGTTGAACAGAGTGCGTCTCTGAAAAATGGATTGACGAAGATAATAAGCGCCAGATATTACATGTTGGGCTCGATGTCTGATGAGCTCCAACGCCAACATGAGGATATCGCGGACTGCTCACAAATGTTGGCTCACACTGCAGGAGATGTTTGGTGAGCAGAAGTCGCACAGCCAAATCAAGTCACGAAATGACTTTTTATGGCTAAGAATGCGTGATGGGCACAGTCAGTCCAAGATCACTGTCTCGATAATGATCAAGGACATGGAAGAGCTGAGGAAGCTCGGTGTGATTGGAACTTGGACTTGGACCTGTAGAATGATAGTCATTCTGCAATCCTTGACTGATGCAATATGGGCAATTCATCATGAATTACCGCATGCATAAACTTCAGAATTCCTTGGCCGAGTTAACGAATTATTGCTGGTTACCGCTGAGCTTCATGAAAGGTTCAAAGGCTCACTTCTTGCGTATTTGCAACGAACTTCT
>QRFJ01005112.1:0-16935 GCA_006176705.1 Cocos nucifera | reverse complement strand
TTTTAGGCTCTGATATCAATTGAAGGAAAAGTCTAAAGTTTCTCGTAGGTATTTTGAAACTTTTTCAAAATTAGATCAACGAAAGTAATAAATTAATCATATTAATTTATTAAAATATATAAATAAATTTTAGATCTATGATCTAATATCATGATGTATGCATGCTAATAAATCTAAAATTAAATATTAAATAAAGATAATGATGTTGATCATATCAACATCAAACCAAGTTTAGATCTAATCTAATGGAAAAAAGAGATCGAATCTCTTTTACCTTTGAAAAGTTGGGATCTTCAACTTTCTGATTTAAGGCTAAGGTTGTTGCTTCGAACCGTACATGTGTCTAGCCTTCATGGAAAGTCCACACAAAGCCTTGATTCTTGATCCAAAGTCCAACAACTGAAAATCAACATAATATGCTAGTACTGTACTGATCCTTCTTCAACGGTTAATTGCAAATCTCTTTCTTCAAAACTTGGACCTTCCAATAATCAAAAGAGATGTGGAGGATTTAGGAGAGAGAATACTCTTCTAAAATCTCATAAAGAATAGATAAAGAAGAGAACTAAAATCCCTAGAGAAGAACCCTTTCTTCAGGACACAACAAATTTATGTCTTTACAAAGCACTATGTCCAAAGCCCCTTTGCATCCAAGCTTCCCATACCTAAGCACTCTCTCTCAAATCTAAAATCTATAAAAATCTCATGCCCCAACTCCCTTTAAATAGAAAGTTATGATAAGAGTCTTTGTTTAGGTCAAATTTCTAGAAAGATATGTCCAAATTGAGCAAGGATTGGGGCACCCAACTCTTGGGCGCCTCCAAATTTTGTGGCATGGAAACTAGGAAAGTAGTGCACAATATTTTCTCTTTTTATCACAAAAAAATCAAGAAAAAATCAGATGGGTTGGTAACTCAAAGAGATATAGAAAGGTGATGTGTCACACTCTATCCAATAGAATACTAGGTCAAAACAACTTGTTTGTTTTGATCTATTCCACAACTAATTTTATTCTAGGAATGAGAGGGGGTGCATGAGGACATGGACTTTTCCTAGAAATGAAATTTTTCATGCAAATTCCAAGGGAATTGGCATTGGGGGGCGAGAAGCAAGGTGGCGCAAGATGGAAGAGTTCTAGTCATACTAGGACTTCAAGTTTTGACTTGGTCCAACTAATTATTTGAACTCAATTAAATCAAAACTTGTGCAACCTAATTAAGGCTTATCTTAGTCCAACTAAGAGCCCAATTAAATCAAATTTAATTTAATTTAAAATTAGTTTAAATTCTAATCAAATTAGAAATTAGATGCACTCAAGTCCTAATTGAAGAAGGACTTGATCTCCTTTGCAATTGGCTTATCCCATAAATCAATTAGACTTGATCTAATCAAGCCCAAACTAAATCTAATTGAATCTTATTCAATTAAACTCGATTTCAGTCCTTTGGCTTAATCAAAATAAGCCAATCGATAATTCAATTGTTAATCGATCCTCCTGCAACACTTGCATTAGGTCAAACATCAATCATATTAAATGTTTGATCCTAAAACGATTCTTAATTATCGATCAACTATCCAATTAGATCAAAATCTCTAATGTGTGTAACCTCATAGATTCGAATCTAAGCCGATAGCATAGATATAAATTTCTGTACCAATCGAAGTGACCATCTAGCAATGGTACCCAACCACTGGATAGGTCAAATGTATAAAGCAAAACTCTTAAAATCCATGTGGACATAGTTTCTATATAATTCATCCCTTTGATCTAAATGCTCATAGAACAACTCAAGATTTTACTATCAACTCTGATTAGGTCATCCACATTATATTTCAAAATACCAAATCCATCTCATGGATTATCCTAGCTAAGGTTTTGCTAAATTAAAATACAGCAATGCATTTTCTCCAAACTCTTGAGGTGGTCAATCCCATCTTGATCACTCACTGACTTCATAAATACTTGACTGTTCCCAAAAAAATTTCATCACTGAATTAGAAATTTAGGTTGTCTAGCACCAAAGTATAGTGAGTTGTTTGCAAGCTACCATGGCAATCTCAAGTCTAAGGGATACTTGTACCCATATCCTATCAGAGCAGTTCTTGACAGTAGAATGCTTCGAAGTTGGTCACGTTCAATAATGATGTATCCTGATATCTCGCCTGTATGCCATATCAGTGTCTCCACACTCCTTCGTTTAGAGGACAACCAACCTATATAGTACACAACGATCTATACTCAATAAATATTGTCGTCTTAGTTAACAGCGTATCATTTGATTATGAATAATTTAAGAACTAATCGATAAATCCTCTCTTTATCGAAACTAAATAGTCTTAAGAATTTCATCATAATGAAGAAGTTTATTTGAAGATATAAACTTTGTGATGAAAAATGTCAGAATATAATTTTATTCAATAACAAATCATTTACATTTACAAAATAGTACAATCATGAACAAACTGATGATTGACTTTGGATATATTTTCCAAATAATGAACTTCTGGGCTTTAACTTGTT
Organism: Cocos nucifera; assembly: GCA_006176705.1. Lineage (NCBI taxonomy): Eukaryota > Viridiplantae > Streptophyta > Magnoliopsida > Arecales > Arecaceae > Cocos > Cocos nucifera. The sequence goes on along the minus strand of QRFJ01005112.1, from coordinate 14,414 downwards.
TAACGAATTCCTTAGTTGCTTGGAGTTGTTAGAGTAGCTTGGTCAGGTTCAAGGTATTACCATTTAATGTGTAGTTCCATATAAAGTTGTTGTAAGACTAGAAGCTTTTGTATCTGGATGTCCAAATCGATCTCTGATCTAAGGAGCTCTAACTCCTGAACATAGCCAATCATATTGACCACATGATTAGTGACTGACTTGCCCTCTCGCAACTTGGTATTTGTCAAAACCCTAATAGTCTTAAAGTGTGCAAAACCTTGTTGTCTACCACATATTTCCTCAACATTAAATATGACATCAGAAGAAATTTTGATCTTCCATTTTGAGATATCAGAATATTTGACAAGCTAGCCAGAATACAGATCCTTGCCTTTTTATTGGCTGGTCCCAATTCTCAAGTGTTTCCTTTTACTGATCTGTAAGGTCAACACCGTTAGAATATATGTTAGCCTGGCCTCTGTTAACAACTAGTTAAATTTATTGTAGCTAAGACCAAATCTAACTTATCTCCTCTCAAATTATGTTAGCCTGGCCTCTAGGTGATGTAGTTAGGACTACCAACTTGTCTCCTCTCAAAATTTCCATCGAAAGATTAAAACTTCCTAAACTAACGCATGTAAAACATAAACATGGTCATATAAAAATATCTGCATTATCAAGGATTTTTTTCTCTTTAACCATATAATGCCACACTACCAGAATCTGGTATGGTCCCTCAATGTATTGACTCAATGATAAAACCGATTGAGTTCTCCATCCAATGGTAAATCCATTCTCTTGACCCCAGTGTAAATAAGGCCAACCTAATGGAATAGATGGCCTATCCTTCAACCCTATGGTGAATACTTATATTATGGATAGCATCATCAATATCTGCATTCCCTAGGTAGGATACTCAACTTCTTATCTTGGCACCCATGGAATACAATGCTTGATTCCTAAGGGTCGCTGTTGTGCCCATCAGTTATAAGCTTGACCCATCATCTTAGGCAAGATTCAAAATCTTATGGTGAGTTCTAGTGGAGCATTCGATATGATCCTTTTAGATTCATAGATCAATACAAGCATATTGTAACAAAAATGAGGTTGGCTCTACTAGGGTAGACAATGGAGGACTATGATGGCTGGTAGTGTACCTAGGCTCATATATGCTTAATATATAAGAACTCAATGAGGTATCGGTGAGATTCAGCGATATGATCATCGCGACACCAACAATGAATATGATAATATAAATACAAATTCACATGGCACACAGAATGTATGCATAGATTATATTATATATGCATGTATCAGCTATGTCATATCTCATATGATGCGCTATCCTCTTGATGATCAGTAGATATTATTGTGTGGCCAATTGCGCAAAACTTGTAGGCAATTCAACAAGACAATCCCTTTAGTTACAGATTGGTAATAATTGTAATTAAAAACCCTATACAGATTGGAATTAATAAGGGTGTATATGAGTAAATATGGAACTAACTTATTTTGTTTTTTACTAGTAGAGACTTATTTATTTTTATACAATGATATTTGGTCTGCTCTAGATCATAAGGTAGGAGTGTAATCCCTGAGAACACAACAATGATGATATATCGATATAATTTTCTATTTGATCAATTTTAGAAATTACTTTTCTCGACTACGACACTTCTGAATGCGATAAACTCTGATCAAGAATTAATCATTGTAGACTTTGTAATAATGTGGGAAGGCACCAGTACAGAAAAAATACAAGCGAATTAGGTTACGGAATGGTGACTTTAAGTCCATGCTATAAGATGGAATAGGCAAAAAGTAGATGTGAGGAGAGTACTAAAATTCCATCGTTTAGCGAAAATTGGAATCTTTTGTTAGTGAGATGCTCATTTTATAATGTATATATAGGGTGGAGCGCATAATACATGGTTTATTCAATATGTTGTTAAAGCAATTTGAAATCTGGCCATGAAAATTTGACAATATATGAGTAAAATTACACATTATTCAAACACTGAATCTGTAATCGTACCAATACTTACTCATGTAACATTCGCTGAAGTCGAGACTTGACCTATCTACTATTCTGACTATGCAATTTATTTATAGTGATTGTCAAATTAAGACATTTCCTACATGGTGAACAAAATTCAAACGAGATTTCTACAGCTTTTATTTTGATATTGAACCTCCCTTGAAGTAGAAACACATATCGATGTTGGGTGGAATTTATGTTTAAGAGAGGATTTGATAAAGTGTATGATTGATTAATTTCTTAATATAATTGTTCCACCAATCTGTGTTTAAATGTTAATAATAGCCTAGTAGGATTCTTTATAGGATCAATGTTTTTTAGTAAATGTTTGAATTGACCTACTCTCGGAATAAATACGTATGAAGACTTACTTGGACATTTCTATTCTCCCAGATGATGCAAGGAACAAGTCCATTGCTTGTAGCTATACTTAATTATCAATTACAAAGTATTGAACGTGTCGAGGCATAATAATTTGAAGAGGATAGCGATAATAGTTGATATTAGTTAAAAATAATCTTTTAGTCAAATTGTCAAACTTAAATAGTTGCTTACTCATAGTAACTGATCAGGCTAACTTATATTCGAATCCGTAGTTGAAAATTAGATCTTGCTCCACTTTAAAAAAGGAATTTGTAAATTGGATGACAAGAAAAAGGGATAGCGTAAGTAATTGTTGGTATTCTCTCGTGTCCTGAGAAGCACTAAGTGTGCCTCTTATATCTTGTATATTACTTGCTTTTGGCATCCAGTAGAAGATCTAGCACTTGTTTAATTAGCGTACCGTTGGATCAACCTGATATTTAAATGTTTGAGGCTAATCTGGATTCTTAACTGTCAAGTCTCCAGGATTACTGGTGAGTGTCCATGTTTTTGTAGGAACTAGGTGTTTTAGCCAGTAATTATCCTGCATTCGATTAGAGTGCAAAATACATCTCTTCTGAAGAAGCGTTGCCGGAGCCATGAACTACCCATGGTTTTAGTGCTCTTGAGGAGGTAGTATAATCTGTTAACCGGTCTCATGCCCTTCCACCCTAGAGTTGTGCTTTGGTTCAGTTCCTTTTGTTTAGGCCGATGTTGCTATTGTTGGGTTGCTGAGCTGGTTGAGCCTTTCGGCTACCCATACAGGCAAGCCTGGTGCCCACAAAACAAAGAAGGCTCAACTAGGCTAAGAATAATCGTTGACAATAGAAAGCTTGATGACCGAATCTACACCTGTATTTGCAGGCGATTGCCACTAAAAAAAAACCGAATCTCGTGTCTGAATCAATGTATCTCATAATGTTAGTACTAAGATCTCCGATATTGGCACCATCTCTAGCATAGAAGCTTCCTGTACAGATATCACCAATCTAATATCCCAACATTAGTCGTGCTTCCATTTGACTCTCCTGTATCTTCGAAAACTCCTAATTTCCCCCAATATTTTAACGCCTTCAAGGGAATCAAACTGGTGTCCATACGACGTAACCTTTATGCGGATCTCAGATTCGTCCGACTTCTATGGATTCCAGCCTTAGTCTAATCGGTTAGATAACGGACCTCTGCATACATTTTCAAGTAGTGATGGATCCTCAATCAATTCTCATCGAGTTCGACAGGAGAATTGTCCAAAGAGCCAGAATGAAGTCCGAATCGTTGTTGGACCTACGTACAAAGTAGACTTCCAAAAGAAAGTCTTATGGAAAGAAAAAGAAGTCTGTGAAAAAGCAAAAGGTGGAAGGATCAAAGAAGAAGAAGGCAGAACCGAAGAAAAAGGCCGATGGCAAAGGAAAGTGTTTCCATTGCAACAGCGACGGCCATTGGAAGCGGAACTGCCCTACTTACCTGGCCACCCTGAAGAACAAGAAGGAAGGTCCTTCTGGAGGTATGCTCGTTATTGAGTCTAACCTTACGGTTTCTTCTGCATCCAGTTGGGTGCTTGACTCTGGTTCTAGTGCTCATCTGTGCACTTCTATGCAGGGTCTTGAGGATAGCAGGAGGCTGAGGGATGGAGACATGATCCTACGCATCGGTAATGGAGCAAGAGTTGCTGCAGTAGCCGTGGGAACATACCCTCTTCGATTACCATCTGGTTTAGACTTAGTTTTGAAAGACTGTTATTATGTGCCTGCAGCTAGCAGGAATTTGATTTCTGTTTCATGCTTAGCACAAGAAGGTTATGTGATCACCTTCTTTAAGGACCATTGTAACATTCTTTATGAAAGAAATAAAATTGCAAATGGTTTCCTTATTAATGGTCTTTATCAGCTACATATTGATGTACCTGTTCTAACTATCGAGCAAAACGTGAATGCCAAACGACCTAGGGATAGTCCAAACGACAGATATCTATGGCACCTGAGATTAGGTCATATAGCAGAAGATAGGATCAACAAATTGGAGAAAAATGGGCTATTGAGTCCATTGACTTTCGAGTCATATCCAACTTGTGAATCTTGTCTTCAAGGCAAAATGACTAAACTCCCTTTTGTTGGACATGGGGAGAGGGCCACAGATCTCCTTGCCCTAGTACATACTGATGTGTGCGGCCCATTTGATGTGCCGGCTAGAGGCAATTTTGTCTACTTCATTACCTTTACCGATGATCTGTCTAGGTATGGGTATGTGTATCTTATGAGACACAAGTCTGAAGCCTTTGAAAAGTTCAAAGAATTCAGACATGAAGTAGAAAAACAAACTGGAAAACCCATTAAGGTTCTTCGATCAGATCGAGGAGGTGAATACCTTAGCAGGGAATTCCTAGACTATCTCAAGGATAATGGCATAGTCTCTCAATGGACTCCACCAGGAACACCTCAACTCAACGGGGTTTCAGAATGGAGAAATCGGACTCTATTGGATATGGTTCGATCCATGATGAGCTTCACAGACCTCCCTGATTTTCTTTGGGGACACTCATTGTTAACTTCAATTCTATCTACTGAATAGGGTTCCCTCTAAAACCGTTCCTACCACACCGTATGAGATATGGCACGGTAAGAAACCAAGTCTGAGTCATCTCAGAATTTGGGGTTGTCCGGCTCATGTCAAAAGACAACAAGCGGACAAGTTAGAGTTTAGGTCCTTTAGAGCTCGATTCATAGGATATCCTAAAGAGTCATTAGGATACTATTTCTACATTCCAGAAGACCACAATGTGATTGTGAGTCGACATGCCATCTTTCTTGAAAAATAGTTTATTCAAGATAGCGGCATTGGAAAGCAGATTAAGCTTGATGAGAAAGTCTCACAAGCAGAACGAGCTAAGGACCAAGTGGAACCAAATCAGGTTGAGCCAATAAGAACACTACCTCCTCCACCTCGTAGATCGGAAAGAGTTTCCCGTCCCCCTGAAAGATACTTAGGTATTATTTCAGAGGATGTAGAGGAAATGTTCCTCGTAGGTAATGGTGCTCATGGTGATGATCCCAAAACCTACAACGAGGCGATATCAGATATCGACTCCGAGAAATGGCTAGAGGCAATGCAGTCAGAAATTGACTCGATGCACTCAAACCAAGTCTGGACCTTGGTAGATCCACCAGAAGGTATAGTACCTATTGGGTGTAAATGGATCTTCAAGAGAAAGATTGGTGCAGATGGGAATGTGGAGACATTCAAGGCTAGACTGGTGGCAAAAGGTTATAGTCAACGCGAAGGCATTGACTATCAGGATACCTTTTCCCCAGTAGCTATGCTAAAATCCATCCGCACATTGCTTGCCTGTTGCAGCCTATTTCGATTATGAAATATGGCAAATGGACGTGAAAACGGCATTCCTTAAATGGATATCTTGAGGAAGATATCTATATGGAACAGCCGCTAGGTTTCACATCCAGTGATACTGATCACAAGGTTTGCAAGCTGCAAAGGTCCATATATGGACTTAAGCAAGCATCTCGGAGCTGGAACACTCGTTTCAATGATGTGATCAAAAAGTTTGGTTTCATCAAAAATGAAGAGGAACCATGTGTTTTCAAAAGGGTCAGTGGGAGCGCTGTTGTCTTCCTCGTATTGTACGTGGATGACATCCTCCTTATTGGGAATGATATTCCCATGTTGACATCAGTCAAGATGTGGTTGTCCAAGGAATTCTCCATGAAAGACCTAGGTGAAGCATCCTTTATTCTAGGAATTAAGGTCTATAGGGATAGACCGAATAGGATGCTAGGACTTTCACAGAAGATGTACATAGAGGAAGTACTAAAGAGGTTTAGTATGGAAAACTCTAAGAGGGGATTAATACCCTTCAGACATGGTATTCATCTTTCCAAGAAGATGTGCCCCAGCACACCTGAGGAAATAGAACGCATGAGCAAGATCCCTTATGCTTCTGCAATAGGGAGCCTCATGTATGCCATGCTATGTACACGACCTGATATAGCCCATGCTGTGAGTGTCACAAGCAGATATCAGTCAAATCCAGGTGAAGAACACTGGACTTCTGTGAAATGTATCCTTAAGTACTTGAGAAGAACTAAGGATATGATGTTGGTCTTTGGTAACGGAGAACTCCAAGTCCAGGGATACACAGACTCGGACTTCATGTCCGATATAGATGATCGAAAGTCGACATCTGGGAGTCTGTTTGTGTGCAATGGTGGAGCTGTCAGCTGGAAGAGTTCCAAGCAAACTGTGATAGCAGATTCCACCATGGAAGCAGAATATATCGCTGCATCAGAGGCTGCGAAGGAAGCATTCTGGTACAAGAAGTTTGCTGCAGAAATTGGAGTAATGCCATCAGATGCCATTCCTCTATACTGCGACAACAATGGCGCCATAGCCCTTGCTAAGGAGCCGAGGTCTCACCAGAAATCCAAGCACATTGAGCGGCGATACCATCTCATCCGCGATTACCTTGAGAAAGGTTACGTTCGAGGTCAAGAGAGTCAACTCCGCAGATAATGTGGCAGACCCACTTACAAAGCCGTTGGGCCAGCAGAAGATCGAAGCCCACCTTGAGAAGATGGGACTTAGACTTGTAGCCAATTGGCTTTAGGACAAGTGGGAGATTGTTAGATATATGTGCCCTAGAAGCCAGAATTGGCTGACACTTGTAATACACTTCTAGGGGCAAAATTATAATTTTGACTATAATCAATAAAATGGGTTATTTTCTATCACATATGTGTATTTAGTGTCTGTGATACATCCTTTGAGTTAATGGTAATGATAATTCATATTTTCAAGAGTTGAAAATTTAAGACATGAATAATCATTATTAACTCATAAAATGCTCCCGACCATAGGATCATCACGAGGATGGTGATTGATCCGGAAGGTTGGTGTACAATCGCTTCTCTTTAGTAGATGAGTCTTGAGTCTACGGTGTGGAGACACCGGAGCGAGAGTACAGGTACTCGTTAGAGAACGAGGGCACTGAGCGTGACCACCTCGAGTAGTCATTAGGGAGTCTACCTTCTCGTCAATGACTGACTCGATGCTGCAGTAGTGTGTCTGGTTCTTTGACCTGAGATGCATCGGCAGTTCACCTTGAGGGTGTTATAGTTTGACTACACCATTACTCGGTCTCCTAGCCATATGGAACCCTGAGGTGTATGTTGGCTATAGCATGTTCATTGTAGGAACTGGATTGCATCAAGATGGAATCTATCTACCTCGGTGGTAGAGGAGTAGCCCTATGATGATCATGAGAATCAAGTCCAGAAGCCCATGGCCATGGCAGAGTGAAATAATAGAAAGAGTTTCTATTTAGATTTTCACATTGGACTCGAATCGAATGATTACATCATATGACAGAGACTAGGGTTTGACGAGTTCACCTTAACCCTAATCTGATCGGGGCTCAAGATAGAAGAACTTAATCACACAGGTAGCTGCACCAAGAGGTTCGCATTCAGCTCTGATGGGTTGCCACCATATACTGCTAGGTGTCACTGGTGGATTTTGGGAGCAATTAGAATGATTTAGATGATCGATCATTCTAGCTGTTCGAATCAGAAGAGTTCTGATCCATCGAAAGGAGTTTCGATGATGTCGATGATAGAGATCATGACATATCCCATTACCATACAGAACTGAACCTAACTGGGATCACACAAACAAGGGTTTGAATCTGGTGATCATCAATTGAACTGATCTAGTTCAATTGATCTGAATGAGATTCAATTAGGTTCAAGGAAATCGTGCTAGCACTCGATTGAACCTAACGTTCTTCTTTTACTATCATAAATAAGTTGTCCTGACTGAGCCAAAGGAGTTTGTGCTCAATCAGAGGCCTTCATATGGTCTGACTGGAGGTTGTCCAAGTCAGAAAAGGTTGTCTTATTTGTAAGACATTACCTGCCATTTTTGGTCACCTGCCATTTCTTGTTCTTTGACTTTGGTCAAAAGTCTACCTTTGACTGGTCAAATGTTGACCATTGACACTTTGACTTTTGACCACATGTCATGCACCTATTGGAGAGCTGGTGGGGGCCTGTCCCCCTGCCAGAACCTGGCAAGGAGAAGGGCGCACGCCACCCTGGCGTGTGCCCAAGTTGGAGGCGCCTAGGAGTCCTTGTTGGACAAGGACTCCATCTCCTTTTTGGATTCCAATTAGAGTTCTTCTAAGAACCAACTTTGACTGGTCTTAGGCACCCTCTAAGGAGGAATCCAGGGGTCTCTATTCCCACCAATCAGATTTAGATCTGATTTCACAAAGGGTTGTGATTGGTTGGGAAGAAGAGGAGTTGGATCACAGCTAGTCTATAAATAAGACCCTGTACGCCCAACTCAGATTGTATGAGATAGAGATATGATGAGATCATAATTTCTCCATGCCCCAAGGCTGCCTCTCCCCTCCTTCTCCACGCCATAGTCTCTTCTCCCCTTGCTCTCCACGTCCAAAAGGAGTTTTGGACCTTGGTTGGTGCGATTCAGATCAAAGAAAGGCGATCAAAAGCAAGAAGGCTGCGCTGCTGCAAAGGACGACTGCTGATCTTCAAAAGAGTTTTGAAGATCCTTCAGATCAGATTCCAGATCTAATTTTTGGAGGTGTGATAGAGAAGAAGAGGATCTCCAGATCCAACCTGAGTGGATATCGGTAGAGGCCAGGCGCTTGTGTGGCTAAGATCCAGAACCTTCCACTGCAAACAGGATCATCAACAGGGTAATAGGATTACCCAGATTAGGTAAATTAAATTTGATTTAATTTATCTTTTTAATTTTATTTTATTAAAATAATAAGAATCAGATCTAAAATATATCAAGATCTGATTGGGATCAAGAGAAAAAGTTTTGAAATATATCTCTTGATCTGATCAGATCTGAACGAACCTGGACCGGGAAATCAGGATTTTCCTTAAAGGAGAACCGCATTCTGACGTGGGTGAAGATCTTTACGAAAGATATGAAAGCCTCTAATTTTTAAATAGGAGGTTAACTACATCAAAAATAGGAGAAGAACCTAGTCCTGATGTGGGTAAAGATCCTTAAGAGTGATGTGAAGACTCCTAGTCCTTGAACGGGTAGATAAATTTATTTCTAAGTTAGCCCAAAAAATCCTTATTTATAAACAAGGGGGACAGGTCTTCAAGACATCAAACAAAAATTATTGTTTCAAAGCAGTATCAATATTGGGCATAACAAGAAAACAAAGAGACCAACAAGCAACAAGCTGAGATAGAACATAGAAGAATAATTGAAAGGAAGATGATTTCATTAAATTAAGTTTATTATATAGGTCCTTAAGATCGATTTTTTTTTAAAAAAAAAGGAAGAGAAAAAGAAAATCAAAGTCCTACTTGGATTTCAGATTACCGACCCCGACCATTACAAGAAAATGCTTTAAGTCATTCACCTTCTCTTCAAATTCTCATCTTGCAACCAAGCTTTCACCAAGTTACTTCTAGGCTCTTCAGGAGTCCTCCTTAGCTTCTTTTAGCCTTCTCCTCAGAATGGTAGACTCGGCCTTGGCATCCTTTATGGCATTTTCTTGATAAGATGCTTGGATCCTCAGTTGAAGGAGCTCGGACTTATTCTTCTCATATACTTTAGAAAGATTGCCAAGAGTATTCTTTAGAGATGCAATTTCACTTGAATTTATTCTTGGACCAGCCTAAGCTCTATCAGCTAGTTGCTTCTGAAGCCAAGTTACTTCATCATTGGCCATCCAAAGTTTTTGCTTGAGTTCTATAATTTGATCACACCAGCCAAGTCTATAGGTGTCATATGCCTCTTTGGCCACGTGCAACTACTTTTGAAGATCAGAGAACTTCTTCGACCAATCCCAACAATATTTTACTTGATTTTGAGCCTAGGAAATCCTCCTCTCCAACTGTTGAATTTTTTCTTTCGCCTTTCGGAGCTCAACCTCAAGAGAATAGATTTTTATAATCAAGGTCCATGACTTCTCGTTGGCTCGCTTGGACGCCCGCTCAAGCTCTTCAGATAGGTGATATTTCTTGGCCATGTATTCCTTGAAGGCCTACTTGGAAGCTTAGCAAAGATGGTTGATTTTGATCGAGGCAATTGCATAGTTGTTTTTCGATTTTAGAAGTTTGTCTTTGGTTTTCTTCAATTTCTTATTGACAAGCCAAACTTCCTTCCTCAATTATTTAATATGAGCTTTCAAGGGAACTGCCTAAGGTAGCGACGCATCTTTAGCCCATGATTGTGGCTAATGGCAGAACTTGCATGCCGAGTTCAGAATTATTGACACATTACAACACATGGAGGTATGAAAAAGAATAAATTTAATTTTATTGACCGAAAAGCTTAAGTACATGGAATGAAAAAGCAAAGAGGAAAAATATAATTAGCAAAGGTCTCCAACTTTTGAGGGTGGGGTAGCGGAAGAACTCGGCACGACCTTGGCAGGTTTTGGCTCCTTGGCATGCACGGAGGCATCACCAGCAGCAGGCTCGTTGGGAGGAAGATTGGCTCCAGTTGAAGAAGGCTTCACCTTGTCATCAGAAGAGTCCCCTAATAGAAAGCCAAAGTCCAGCTTGGGGAACTTCTCGACAACTTTCTGATGGTAGAGGTCGAATACTTTGCCGAAAGCCTGTTGAGCGAATGTTACTTTGATGCCCTCCAATTTTTTGAAGATTTGAAGACCAAAATAGCTCACTCCTCGGCTTCAGCTATCCCCTTCCTTTCTTCGATGGTTTTAGCTTCGGTCTTCTTTCTTTTCTCCTTCTTTGAGACTAATGCAGCCTTCACCTCCGCGGACACCTGTTCTTCTCTCTGGAGCACTTTTCAGAGGTGTCCATTGGTAGAATGAGTATCTTTTAGATACTCCACCTCGGCCTTGTACTCCTTGGCCACCTCCACAGCCTTTGAAACCTCAGCCTTGTGGAGGTTAACCGCCTCTATGTTTGCAAAAAGGTGGTGCCCCAGCTGCAAATAACAAGATACAAGTTACTACTAGAAAGCATGCCTATATTTAGCTAAGCATGAAAAGGAAGAAGCGACAACCTCGATAAAGGCCATAAATGAGTCTTTCTTTCTATCCTCATCATCCGTCTGGAGATTCTTCTCAATAATATCTGGGATGACGCAGCCCTCCATGAGAGGTTGGACAACCTCCCAATCATCGAGGAAACCTCGATCCAGGTTGGCACTGTTGCTATCAGATTCATTAGAATTCTTTCGAACCTTCTTGGCAATAGTCTTCTTCCTTCTCTTCTCCACCTCCTTTCTCTCGAGAAGCACAGAAGCGGTGATCTTGGTGCACGAGGTCGAGAGGTCGAGATCGGGGGGGGGGGGGGTGTTGCAGCCTTTGGGGTAGAAGCAGCCTAGGCTGGGATGGCCAAGCTTGGGTCTCTAACCTTTACTCATTTTAATGTTCCCCCAAAGCACTCTCCTTCCTTTTTTGGGCCTGAAGATACTTGGTCAACTGCTTTAGCTCCTCAAAAGTCATCTATGCAAAAACAAGGAAGGCGAAGTTAGAAAAAGGGATAAAGGAAAAGAAAAGAAAGCATAAGTCTGTACCTTTAGGGTCGAATGGGCTTAGGTTGAGGTTGTACAAAGTTCAGTCATCTACCAAATTGGACAGCAGAGGGACTTTATAATTTTTGAGAGCATTGGCGGAGTCGAGGTCCTCCCGTTCTAACCCAGGAGCCCTATGAACTGAGTCTCTTAGTTGGCCCCAAGGGGAAGCCTTAACTCTACCGAAGGACAAGACACAAAGAAAATTTTTTTCTTCCAATTATGAATGGTAGAGGGGGTACTTTTAAGTAACCCCTTCTTGCTGAACTTGGGGGAGATATCATCAATCCTTAGTAGAAGGGTGATGCTTATAAGTGAAGAAGGTCTGGAATAGAAAAATTGAAGATCGGACCTCGGTCAGGAGACAAAGCACTAGGAATCCTATAATAAATCGAAAGAAGTTCGGAACAACTGAAGAAAGAGATATGTTCAGAAAGTGAAATAGTTTGATGATAAAGAGAGGAATGGAGAGTCTTAGCCTGGCATGGAGAGCCTCCATGTACAAACAAAAATGATCCAAAAAGGGGCATAAGCTCGGCCACCCGATCCAAGAAGTTCCAGTTCACTCAGAGGGGATTCTATACTAACCAAATTAAGGAAAAATCTTCGATAGAAAGGGTACAAGAAATGATCTTAGGAACGAAAATCGAATGGGCTAACTCTTGAAGCTCAATTTTATTTCTAGGATCGGGATCAGAGGTGCTCGGACCGAATGGACTCCTAGAACTGGTAGACTAGGAGATTTTAGAGGCCATTTTAGATTGAGCAAAATCAGAAAAAAGTCACTAAAAATTAGAAAAAATTGGCAAAAAAACTTAAGGAACAAAAGAAGAACAACCGACCCCTTTGGCCCAAAAGAAAATTCTAAAGGATCAAAAAACCAAAGAAAGATAGGAAAATATAAAAGAAGAGTTGGAATACTAACCTAAATCGGGTGGAGATCTTGGTGATACAATCAGAATGATGAAACAAGAGTGGGAATAGGACGTCAGAGATCAAAGAATGCATGGAGCAGATCTCTCAGGGTTGAGGAAGGCGAAGAGTAAAGAAGAATGAGAGAAGAACCATAGTAAGGAAGAAGAAAGAGAAGGTGCTTAAATAGTCAGAAGAATCCTAAAGCGGTTATGATTGTAGATCATCGATGCCAAATCCCCATCTTTCGCATGTCTTCCTCATTATTGCAATGGCAGGCATCTGACAAAACTATTATGATGCCAAATAATTGAGCTCCGCACCAAAAAATTTTTTGAAAGCTAAGGTCATTTGGGGTCTTTCGATAATAAAGAAGCTTCTACAGTGATTTGAATGGTCCAGAACATTTCATCTCTTGAAGATGGAAAGCTAGAAAAAAACTTCAGCGATCGAAGATATTGGTACTTTCTTTGTCTAAACTTCAAACTCGAAAGTAGGGGGACAAGTGTTGGTGGTGAAATAGCTTCCATCGAGGTCCAACCGAAAGTCCGACCTTGGTATAGCATCATTTAGGGTTGTGATGATCAGATCTAAGCTTCACTTAAGTCGACCCCTTGGTTCAAACTAGTTCCTGAAGATCGGCCTCCTAATATAATTAAGCTTAGAGCTTCGATCAAGGGAAGTTCATCCTGAAGACCACGATTGCTCCCATCAATGTCCAATTTTATATAATAGCTGGGCTCCTTTACTCTAGTTCTCCACCCTTACCTTGATAATTGCAAATCTTGTCGAGATTACATGATGGGATTCAGTCAGATGAATTTGAACAGTGAAAGAAGTTCACCCTTTGACTGATTTCAATCTTCAGTCCAAAACAGACAGCAACCACCCCGCAAACAAGAAACTCCAGTACCATCCGACCTCGACTGATGGTCAACCTTAGGCATCAATCGAACTCCTCTGCTTCATCCTGTGTACAGTAGATCTTGCCAATTCTATGCCAAGGACCTCGACAAGATGAACTTGAATCAGTGAGAGGATGAACTTGAACTTCAGGATAATCTTGGGCATTGACTAAATTTCTCCAACAGAGCTTGGCCACGATTTTAATTGAAGAACCTACCATTCCTTTTTGACTTCCATGAAGGGAAATCCTGATTTTCTGGGGTCAGGTTCGTTCAGATCTAATTGGATCGAGAGGTATATTTCAAAAATTACCACTTAGATCCTAATCAGATCTGACATTTTTTAGATCTGATTTTATGATATGACAAATAAAAAAATTAAATTAAATCAAATCTAAATTAATTTTACCTTGATTCTAGGTAATCTGATTATCCATTGACGATCGTGCTGAAGCCCTGAGGTTCTGGATCTAGCCATGCAAGCGTCTAGCCTCTATCGATATCCACTCGGATTGGATCTAGAGATCTTCTCTTTTTTTATCTCATCTCCAAAAATTAGATCTGGATCTGATTTGGAGGATCTTCGAAACTTCTTTTGAAGATCAGCAGTCATCTCTGCAGCAGTGCTACTTCTTCCTTTTTCGTTGGCCTTTTCTTGCCTGAATCAC